>PVLD010021341.1:0-31676 GCA_004027595.1 Dinomys branickii | reverse complement strand
AAATTGCTATTATTATTATTATTTTTTAATTTAGTTTGGTACCAATAGCATCTTTTAATCAGAAAACAAACGTTACTGTCTTATTTTTGAAAATTTAACTTTTTAGCATTAAACCAATGTAAACATCACAATAATATATTTTGCACAATATTTATTAAGGTGTCTCCCATAAGGCTATGGAGATTATTGAGGCTCCTTATTAATGAACAAAAACTGGTTATCAATTGGAGTCCTGCATCATAATCTCTCTCCACCCTCAGGGGTTTTCATTTAATTACCTTAACCCACCTTTGTATGTCCTATGAACATCCATTCATAGTTAGACACATATGATATTTATAAAACCAATTTTAACATGATTTTGATTAGCCAGCAACTTGGTAGAAGCAACTGTTTAATCTATAAACCAAATTAGATTGCAGACACTTGTCTCAAAAATAAAAAAATATGAAAGAAGAAAATTTGTTGAGCTCAAAACAGCTGTTTACAGATTGGACAGAGACAAACAAACACAAATACATACATAAAACAGTTTGTTTATAAATTCAGCGTGCACTCAAATATATTTTGGCCACATTGAATTATAAGTCAGAGGTCTCTTATAAAAATAACTTGGAAAAATAACCTTTTCTCTGTAATTAATATATTTTAGTATTTTATTCCATCTTAAAAAATACCACCAAGTTTTATGTCCTTCCTGTAGCTTCCAGCTTAGGCACCACCTTTACATACATTATCACATGCTCAGACCTTTTAAGTGTTTTTGTATTTTCTCTCTTAAGACTTACTATATTTTAGGTTAATATCACTTATGTAGACTTTTTTCTCTTTTTAATAGCACTTGTGGAATCCTTTTTTAAGACTTCACATAGCAAAGATATATCTAAACAAATTATAATGATTTAAACCAGTCATTAGGAGCTGTAGTTGGTTAGCAATCCCAGTTGCAGTGCCCCTACAGGAAATGAGCAAGCATTAACATCTCTTAAGTCTTGTAATAACCTCCATTACCTGATTTTTTTTTTTTTTTGAATAACAAAGTTCTAATGCAAGTACAGACATATTTACCCCAGTATCAATTAGGCCTTGAAAACATGATTTATTTTTATACAACATATAGACCCGTTTTGCTTATTTCTTGTGTAAAATAAATTTCTTTGTGTAGTCTTATTCTGAGGATCTTGTCTTCTCATGAGGTCTTTATATTTAACAAAGGAAGGTTTAGCTATAGGTAACAAAATCAACTGTGTTATACATTTTCTTTGTTCAGAGACTCAGAGATCCATGGCACATGGCAAAAAAACTTACATCTTATCTTGACAATTACCATCACTCACATTAGGCACAATCGCTATCCCTTTTAACTTTATATCAGCTTTTCCTATTACAAGATCAATTGTTTCCTTAAAGAGAATTGGGGTGGGGTTTTCACCCCAGACAGGAGTGACTCTGCAAGCTGCAGGCAGATCTCATCCTGTACTTTGGAATTTAACAGGCATATAAACAAAAACTCACTATTAGCAATTTGTTAATTTACTTTGGTTGTTTATCCCTGTAATATTTTTCTTAAATTTCTGCAGCTTGTGACATCTTTGTCCCCTTACGTAGGTCAATGGGATGACGAGCTGCAGAAAGAAGCCCTTTCAAAAGCCTGATGATTTTTCCCATGTTTAATCTCATTTGTTTTTCAGCCACCCTTAAGAAGTTTTACCCTCTTCCGAAGTAAACAAAGTTAACATCTGTTGACAAATCACCCCAGATGGGGAGGTGAAACTCAAACATTACTTTTAGCAAACCGATCTGAATGGAGTTTGTTTTAAGGGGGGGGGCGGCAGCTCTGCTTGCTCCTTTATCTGGATCTGTTACAGGCTCCGCCTCAGTCTCCACGGCAGATACAGCTTCACACAACAGCAGCAATTACAGCACTGTGGAGCAGCCCTGCAGGGTCAGGACCTGTTAAGCTTTTAAGTAAACAGCTGCCAGAGGTAGGAAAGGCAGGAGTACGATCAGAACTCCCCCCAACTCATGTAACCCATTTTATTGTGATCTAAGAAAGCAGGCGCACTTTGGATGCGAGCGCACTGAACGACGTGAGCTCACTGAAGGACACGAGCGCAGCCAGGTTGACACAGAACAAGCATTTTGAACAGATAGACAGACAGACAGACAAGACAATCAACAAAATCCTGGGAGAAGAAATTTAGCCCCTCTGACTTGTTTTGTCAGTTTAGATTAGATTCTGGTTTGGAACACAAAGCCGGATTTTCTCTCGGTACACACCAGAGAGATGCAATACCTCCTTCAGAGGGTAAAAAGCCCGCTTACCCCAGCGACTTTTCTCACGTTTCCTCCTGGCTCCAGAGGACGTGAGTCCTGCTGCTTGAGACCGCATCTCACGTCTGAGAGCCACAAGCCAGCAAAATACCAACAGCCAGGTAACCAAACCTTACTGCTTGAGACCGCTCCTCACGTCTGAGAGCCACAAGCCAGCAAAATACCTACGGCCCTTCCCGTCCCAAACCCGGTCTCCAACCCGAACCCAGTCTCGAGAAAGATAAGCCAATTAGAATCTTACCCAGTCGGAGGGTTGAAACTCCATTTGTCCTTCTTTGTAGCCGCAGCCTCCAGGCCTTAGCCCTCTCCGGATGGTGAGAGCTGAATTCAGCTGGGGCGCCGAGCCATACAGGAGAGGGCCAGGTGTCCAGAGGCTGGGTCCCCTCAAAAGAGGAATTCACCTCGGAGTATCCCGGACGAGCCCCCAAATTGTTGCGGCAAAAAGCAGAAATTGTGTCGACCTCTGCAGGGGATCCAAAAACTCATTCAGAACAAATGGAGTTTTAATCAATTTTAATTTAGGATCGATTTGGACCGGTCATTGCCCCCCATTCCCAACCAGAGAATGTGGCACTTAACTGCCTTTGTTCTCACCTTATATAAATTTTTGGTTTCCATGGTAATAGGTTGGAATGTCTAGGCCTGGCCATAGTTGTTTACCTTGCACCATGTGACCAGGTCAGGCTCTGGCCATAATGATATATATACTTTAACAATTCAGGCAAGGAGATTTCCAGGACAAAGTCAGAACTGCAAAGTTAACCCTTTACAACTCCTCCAGGATGTTTCTCAAGACACATTTTGAGGCTTGTCTATTTTAAAATGTGCTAAACGTCACCACCCATTACAATAGCAGTCCTCTTGCTCCAGCCTCCTGAGTGCTGGGATTACAGGTGTGAATCACCACACCTGGGCAGCATTTGATTTCTTTAATAGCATAACAGAAACAGGAAAACGTGAGTAAGTGACAAAGGCAACCATAGTAAATGGTTGCTACCCAGCCCCCTAGGAACGTCAGTGAGGAAAGAGAAAAAATCATATTCATTAAAGTGTGTATATGTGTGTATTAAATAACTGTGGGATCTTCCTGAACTTTATTAAGGTTAATATTTTTCTTGTTTCTTGAATTTTAGATATCTTAGAACATAGATTGGTAGCTGTCATCTCAAAGCCTGCTTTACAGAGTTGCTTCTCTGAAGATGTATATTGAATTCTCATTCCCCCCTCTCTCCCTTCCTTCTCTTCACTGGGGGGTGAGCCCGGGCCTTGCGCCTGCCCGTCCAGCACCCGCCACTGAACTGCACCCCAGCCGCCACTCTCTTCACACTGTGCACCGTGGGAGCTCTTCTCCTGACAACCATTATTATTATTTACTTTTTATTTTTAAAGCCTTCTTGGACGTGTTTCTATTCCTTTCACCAATACTTACTTTTTTTTAGGTTTCTGATTTACCTGAAGAGCCTTCTGAAACAGCTGAAGATGTAAGCTTGTTTATTTTCTGAAAATTATATTTTCCATTTTGTTCAATATCAAGTAAATAGATCTTGCCTAAACTTGAGTTAAGAGAGAAAAGTTTGCATGTTCGTGGGATTGCACTGTGACTGGGTCGTGCTCTGAGTGTGGTACTGTCTCAGGTCTCCTCAGCTGAGTCCTGTTTTGGGAGCCTTCTGTTGGCTGCTGTGCCTTTTGTTTATTTATTCATTTATTGTACTGGGAATCAAACTCAGGACGTTGTACTTGCTGGGTGGGCACTTGGGCGGCTGAGCTGTCTCCCTGGCCTGCTTTGCCTCTTTGAGCCCATTCGCTGCATGAGGCAGAGATAGAGTTTCTAGAACTTGAGGTCAGCAGCGAAGCGTTCATTAAAACAGAATCAAAATAGGCAGATGTGACAAATCATAACTCTTCCTTCAGGGATGAAGACCACAGCTACCTAGGTGTCAGGACAGTTTGCCACTGTGCGCGCGTGTTGGGACTCAGCCCTTCCCATGTTGAGCTGCCTTCCTCCCAGCTGCGGCATTTCCATCTGTCCTACCTTCCTGCCCTGGGTCAGCCTCGTTAGGCACCTGTCAGATACAGGGGAAGCATATCCACATCCTGTTAGTCATTGGGCCAGTATGTCCAGAACTGTTGTAGCTTTCCATTCTCAGAGGTTAACAATTGTTATACTTTATTGCTTGGAAAACATTTTTGAGGCAACCTTGAAAGCAGTTGCGAGGGTCTTATTTTTGCTGACACATCATTTATTTGTTTTTTTTTGTCATTTTTTTTGAGATAGGGTCTCACTGTGCAGTTTAGGCTGTCCTTCAATTCACTTTGTAGCCCAGGCTGACCTTGAATTCACAGAGACCCTCCTGCCTCAACCTCCTCAGTGCTGGGATTACAGGTGTGCGCCATCATGCCTGGCCTTCACACATAGTTTATTTTATTTTAAATTATTTTTTGCTATCAGGAATTGAACCCAGGACCTTACACTTGCTCAGTGGCAGGCACTGTGACACTGAACTGTATCCCCAGCCTAATTTAGTACTTTGGATAGCTGAGAAAATCTGGAAGTCATTCAAAAACAGAGACAATGAAGTGAGCAATACAGATCTGAACCTCCAGGAGAAAAGTTGTTACTTTTTTTTTTTTTGTGACAGGGTTTCCCTATGCAATTCAGGTGGCCTTGAACTCCCTTTGTAGGTCCAGGGATATAGCTTAGTGGCATAAGTGCCTGCCTGATAAGCACAAGGTTCTGAGTTCGATTCCTGGTATAAAAAAAATAACTCACTTTGTAGCCCAGGCTGGCCTCAAACTCAGCAATCCTCTTGCCTTAGCCTCCCAAGTGCTGGAATCACAGATGTATAGCACCACACCTGGCTGTTGTTTTTGTGCATTCTTTTTTTTTTTTTTTTTTTTTGTGGTACCGGGGATCGAACTCAGGACCTTGCACTTGCCAGGCAAGCGCTTATTCAACTGAGCTATATCCCCAGGCCCCTACCTGGCTGTTGTTTTTAAACTTCAAACACATTATACCTGAGAGATCCATGCCTTAAATATGTTGTCGTTATCTCAACCTCTCATGAAGCTCTGGTATCCATGGCAACCATTTAATAGCACGAGTAATTAAATATAGCTTCGGTTTGCCAGGAAACACAATTTTTAAAATTTGCCCTGGTTTTGAAGCATGTAACATTGTTCCTGTAGAACAGCAGTGCAGATTCCAAATATCAGGCTGTCAGGGAATCTTTTGAAACTACTTTTTTGTGGTTATGGATAGGACAGTATTTTCCTTCAGATTCTCAGGTTTGTGAGCCTGGAAGATTTGAATTTTGGAAGATTTTGATTTTAATAGACTGCAGTAGGGCGAGGCATTTGCTCTTTGCACAGTTACTATTGCGCATTTCTAAGACTTCAGTGCGGAAGTCCTTAACTCTCCATTAACCACTCGCAAGCCCGGGTGACTGCAGATATCCTGTCTGTCTCTCAGTCATTCTCTATTCCTCTCATGGACCTAGCGCTTTTCGTTTCTAGGCCCGGTCTACTGATCTGTTGCTGGACAGTCGGCCCAGTCCAGTGGTGGTGACATGGCACCCTTGCCTGAGTGGGCAGTTTGTATTATTGAAAGCTCTAAAAGGTTTGCCAGCTGGGCATGGTGGCTCACGCCTGTAATCCCAGCACTCGGGAGGCTGAGGCAGGAGGGCCATTGTGAGTTCCAGAACAGCCTGGGCTACAAAGTGAGCTCAAGGCCAGCCTGAACTGCATAGGGAGGCCCTGTCTCAAAAAGCCCAAAAAAAAAGTCACTCAAAGGCACAGATGCCCTGGAATAGAACAAAGATGGTCACATTTAAACTAGAAAAACACAATTTATGGTTTAAGATTATGTACTTAAATATATTGAATTTCAACTAAAATAAATAAATAAGTAAATAAGAGGTTTGCCATCAATGGCCTTGTCCCTCTGGACTTCTCTGCCTATCTTTTCCTGTCTGTGTAGCAGCTTTCAGAACAATGAAAACAGACTGTAAACATCAGCATAATAGTTAAAAACCAGAAAAAGAAAGCAGTCACTTTTGGTGAGTGTACCTTCCAATCCATCCTCCATCCTATCACCCTAAGAAAGTATTTCTAATGTAAAAAGGCATGCATAGAGCAAGAGTATACCAGTGATCAAAGAGTCTGGGGTATCTTTCTTTTTTCCTTTTTTTTTTGTTTTTGTTTTTGGTTTTTTTTTTGAGCCAGGTACTCTGTGTAGTTCAGGCTGGCCTTGAATTCACTTTGTAGCCCAGGCTACAAACCTTCCAACTTGAGGTGATCCTCCTGCCTCAGTGTCCTGACAGCTGAGATTATAGGCATGTGTCACCATGCCTGACTGGGATATTTTTCTTACTGAATTATGTAATCATATTTTGACTTTCTGAAAAATACTCTTCTATTTTATCAACCTAATAATTTTGATCTGCTATCATAATCACTACATGTCATATGACATCATTACATATTATGATGCATATTAGCCTGCTCCTATCATAACAAACATATCTAAGTGTCTAAACTACCTAAGTTTTACAATATATATAAAAGAATATTTTAACTTTCTTTTTTTTTGTCTTTTTGAGACAGGTTCTTGCTATGTAGCTCAAGCTGGCCTTGAGCTCACTTTTAGCCAAGGTTGGCCTCAAATTCGCAATGATACTCCTGCCTCAGTTTCCTGAGTGCTGGGATTTGGAAATTACAAGTTTTAGGAAATTCTATTTCCTTTTTTTTTTTTCCGTCTTTTTGAGACAAGGTCTCTCTATGCAGTTCAGGCTGGTTTTGAGCTCACTTTTGTAGCTCTGGCTAGTCTCAAACTTGCAACAATCCTTCTGCCTCAGCCTCCTGAGTGCTGGGATTACAGGTGTGTGCCACCGTGCCCGGCATCTTGTGGCTCTATAATAGTAAGCCATATGAGAAAATCCCTGTTTTATTGGAAGCCTGCATGACAAGGAGCAGAGTGACAGATGAGGGGACTAATGACTGACATGGAGTTTTGACTGCAGAGGGCCGGGTCTGGGGACGAATGCAGTCCTCTCCTAAGTGGTACGCCTGATTGAAGTGCTTAGTACTGTAGTTATCTACACAGTTCTAAAGTGTAGAGGTAGTTAGAGTTTTCAGTCTGAGAGGAGGAAAGAATGGATGAGAATACAGAACTCTTAATTACATAGTCACTGTATGTTACTGTGCTGCTTTTAAGGACAGTAACCTTAGAATTTAAGATAATTGGAAAATAATTTTATAAATCATCATATAAGGTTCTAATATTACCACAGCAACTATTTTCATTATTGGGATGCTGTCTTAAACAAATTTTAATTTTAAATCAAATTTCATTTAACAGTTAGTGTTTGGGACACTGGTTTTTTTGTTGTTGATTTTTTCTTTGTTGGCTTTCTGGTTTTTTTGAGACAGGGTCTTACAATGTAGAGCAGCCTTGAATTCTCTATATAGTCCAGGCTGTCCTCGAACTTAGGCAATCCTCCTGCCTCAGCCTCTTAAGTGCTGGGATTATAGCATGTGCCACCATGTTTGGCTTAGGACACTGATTTTTATCCATTGTGAATTGTAGCCCTCCACATTTTAGCTATTTGTCAGTCTACCGCTCTGTCAGTATTAGTAGGAGAAATTGTATAACCAGATTTCCCAGTCATTGTAATAGAATAATTACCGGATTTCAGTTCTCTCAAGTATTTCTGTCATCATACTGAAAAATATTCACTACATTTTAACTACAGTTTCTCATAAGGCAGTTGACTTTAATTTTCCGCTCAAGAGTATTACAGTTTAAATAAAACCTCACTGTAAAAATGTTACTGTTTCTCCAACCAAGCAAAGTTGGCTTTTAAAAAATACGTGATTCAGGGGCCAGGGACATAGCTCAGCGGCACAAGCACCCGCTTGGCAAATGTGAGGTCCTGAGTTCGATTCCCAGAGCCAAAAAAAAGCATGTGATTCAGTTCTTTTATGATTTGTTTTATTACAGAATTTTTTCCTTAATAGAGATCATAGGAGGGCAGTAGAACTTTCAGGAAGTTCAGCCTTACACTGATTTTTGAAAAAATTGTGTTAGTACATGTTTGCAGTATGTTAATGGTGACATTCAGCATGGGGAGAACATTATGCTGCTCTGGATGTAAATCAAGTATCTGGACTAGTTAAGTGGAAATTGTTGTATGTGCACTGCTGGATACGGAGCCAGGCTCTCAAGTGTAGGCAAGTGCGCTAACCACCGAGCGCCCCCAGCCGGAGTGGACACATTCCCTAATGTGACTGTCCTGAGGGGGTGCTGCTCTTAGACCCCATTTACACATAGCCTGACGCCCAGTAGCTCCCAGGGTGGTTGATGATGTTAGACCTTAGAAAGGGTTTTTTGTCGGGTAGATAATGAATGTCAGAATAAATTCATTATCTACTCTTTATGATTGTCTTGGTAGAGTAGCAGTTTGCAAGCTCTTTTTAGCTGTTTTGTTTTAATCCTAGGGAAGGTTATTGGGGAATTCAGTATGTGAAGTCAATCCAGCCAGAGCTGCTCCAAGGCAGAGTGTTTCCTAAGGTCCCTCACCCAGGACCAACTCTGGCCCTGGCTCTCACACGCTTGGAAAGACGGGGACGCTGTGCTCCTGCTATAGCAGAGTGGAGGAGTAGCTGTGGGTTTCTTTCCAAGCTAGTGTTTCTCTTGTCTGTCGAATGTGAGGTGGCACTGGGTCCTCATGGCTTGGTAGGCCGCTCCTGAAGCCGGCTGCGGCCTGGATGGTACCCAGGCCGAGATGCAGTCAGTCTCTGCACTCCTCTTCGGAAGGCTGTTTCTGACCTCACTCAGTGAGGTGATGTTTGTTTTTTAATTCTGGAGAAATCAGTTCTATGTTTAAGGTGAACTTTATCGGGATCTGTTATGGCTCTACTATGCTCAGAGCTAAATTCCTGCAAATCTCCACGTGAGCTTTTAGGATTACACGTGCTTCCTAGGAGTAGTAATGAATAATATAAAGAACAGGGAACTGAGTTTTTGGTTTGAATTACAGTTCTGATCTGGACATGCTCATTCCTCAGGTCGTGACTGTTGCTCTGCGATGTCCGACTGGGAGGCTCCTGCGGAGAAGGTTTTTTAAGTCTTACAGTTCACAGGTGAGTGAGAGGATTTGCATTTTGAAGGTTGTGGTTTTGTTTTTTTGTAGTTCTTTTTCATTACTGAAGATCAACCCAAGGCCTTTTGCCTGGAGCTACAGTCACAGCCCTTTTTATATTATTGTTTTTAAAATTTTGCACGGGGGTCTCACTAAGTCCCCCAGGCTGGGCCCAGACTTGCAGTCCTCTTGCATTAGCCTCTCGGAATATGGAGTCACAGGCGTGTGATAAGGTCATCTGCGGGTGCTGTGTTACAGAGGCTTGGAGAAGTGGGCGTGCACAGCTTCTCCGAGTTGTGATCTTTCCCCTCAAAATGTGCTAAGTTCTTCACTTTGGTATAATTTCCTTTTTTGTTTTTTGCAGTACTGGAAATTGAACATAGGGGCTTGCCCATTGTGGGCAAGTGCTCTACCACCGAGCTAGATCCCACACCTCTTTTATTTTGTTTTTTTGTTTTTTGTTTTTCCTTTTTGAGACAGGGTCTCGCTATGCAGTTCAGGCTGGCCTTGAGCTCACTTTGTATCCCAGGCTGGTCTTGAACTTGCAACAATCCTCCTGCCTCAGCCTCCTCCTCCTGCCTCAGCCTCCCAAGTGCTGGGATTATAGGCATGCGCCACCATGCCCCACTGGATCTTTTTTATTTTGAAACAAGGTCTTGCTGAGTTGACCAGCCTGGCCTGAACTTGTGATCCTCCTTGCCCTGGAAGAGCGAAGATTACACAATACCCATCTTTACCATCTGTGTGTCTACTGGCTTTGTGGTCTTCTGCGCTCTGACCAGAATCTCCCAGTAAGCTCAGTTTGCAGCATTCTAGGGCTGTGCCAGCATTTGGTAACGATGAGCTTTTTATCTTCTAGGTTTTAGTTGCCTGGATGATGAAAGCTGGGTACCACACCTCCCTGTACAGCCTTTTCACTTCCTTTCCCAGAAGACTTCTAGTGGTCGAGGGAGGCCGGTCACTGGCTGACATAGGAATAAGTACGGATACTCTACTCATCGTGGAAGAGAAAGAACAGAGCAACTAACAAAGACATAAAAACCACCTATTCTACATAAAATCGGTTACACTGTGACCTAATAGTTCAATAAATGGGTTCATGTTAAAATCATACTGTACCTTGCTTGAGTGTAAGACAATCAACATTTTAAATGATACACATAAGAATATATGAATGCAAGGAATTTAAAAAGATTCTTTTCCGTGTGTTAAGTTTTGGGGTGTGTCAACTTATACCAAATAAGAACGGGGTAACAATGTGTACAAGAAGGTGCTCAGTTTATATTTCTTCCCAACTGCCATCATTTCTCGGTATATTAAAAAACAAAGGCTGGAAGTGGCGGCACACTCCTGTAATCCCAGCACTACAGACACGGAGGCAGGAGGATCGTTGCAAGTTTGAGGCCAGCCTGGGCTACAAAGTGAGATCAAGATGAGTTTGAACTGCATAGTAAGACTGTCTCAAAAAGACAAAAGACAAAAAACAAAACAAAACCCCACAAAAACCCCAAACTCATAGGACTTTGGTGTCTGCCTCTTCACTCCTTAATGACACAGGGACCGTCTTACAATTCATTCAAACCTTTCAGAATAATGTAAGTAGGAATCTTTATTCTACAGTAGTTTTTGGAAATTACTGAAGTTCTTTAAGGCTTTACTGTTCTTTTGAAAGGTACGTACTACTGTTTACTTAACTGATGTCTGCAATATATATGATTTTACCTTGGATTAATTGCAATGTTCCCAAAGTTCCAGGTGGAACACTATGAAAGCATTAATACCTTGGTGAATTTTTTTAGAATATCTCAGCGTTTCCTTTTCATGCTCGTGAACCTATAATGGTGCACTCATGCACCCTAATTACCATGCTCAAACTCTGAGTGTAAAAGGCTGTTAACTTAGTTGTAGTCATTCACTTTTCCCCATGGGCACCTCATTCCTTTTTGTTCACCTGACTCCTCAGATTATAAAGTATTTTCAAAACATTTTTTTTGGTACCTAGTATAACCCACAAATAAGCATTTCTAACATAGAGACTGCAAGTCAGGCCAACAAGCTTAAGTACAACTTCATGAGAACCCTTAGAACCACCTGGCTAAGATGCTTCCGGAGGATTCTCAACTGTCAGGATTTGTGAGACTGTAAATGTTTTGGGCAGCTGGGGTTTGAGTTCATTTGTAATGTAACAACAGGTAACGTAAGGATTTGGATACCGATCAGCAAGGTGCTGCCATAACAAAATTCTAAAATGTTGGAATGACTTTGGGGGCAGGATGAGGCCTTGAGGGGTGTTAGTGGGAGCCTGAAGTGCTTTGAAACTAGATGAAAAGCTAACTGATAAAGCTGCAAGGGAAGCGGTGGAGGAAAACGTTACTTGCTAAACAGTGGCACGAAGTTCAGAAAAACCAACAATTATGTAGAAAGTGGAAAATGCAGTTAATGAATTAATTGGTCTGGCTAAAAATCCCTTTCCGACCAGAGCAGTGAAAATGCCACTTCTTGGTGTTTACAGTAAAATAAGAGGGATGAGCTACAAGATGCTGCCTCTGTGCTTGACAAATAATGCTGAAATTAAACGGCTTCAGGGCAAAGATCAAACCCATGGCAGGAAAACATCACTTAAAATTAAGAGGAACGAAGTGCCTATAAAATCCTTTTTTAGCCAGGTGTGATGGTGCACACCTGTAATCCCAGCACTCGGGAGGCTGAGGCAGGATGATTGTGAGTTTAAGGTCAGCCTGAGCTACAAAGTGAGTTCAAGACTAGCCTGAGATGCACAGTGAGACCCTGTCTCAAAAAGACAGAAAAAAAAAAGTCCTGTGTTTAGGCCTAAGAAGTATAAAAGGTAATGCTGTAGGGTAATATTTACAGAAAACTCGAAGTTTTAAAAAGTTACATTACCTGCTGGGTGTGATGGCACCCAAATGCAGTACCAGGTACTAGGGCCTGCTGAGGCAGGGAGATCATTTGAGCCCAGGAGTTCAGGGCCAGACTGGGCAACAGGACTTTGTTTTTAAAATTAACTAAAGTAAGAAAATAATCACATCGGTAGCAATGTGTTCAACCTGAACTCTTCCAGAAGAAAAAGCTTTTTGATCCCCAAAAGGCTCCTGGGAAGAAACAAAGAAAAATGTTTGGCTGTAAAGCTGTGCTACCTTGCATATAAAATGATTACAAAAGCAAAGTCAAGGTCTTCAAGGACAAAACTGAGTGTTGTGGAGTAATTTCCTGGCAGGAACAGAACTGAGTTCTTCCAACACTTGCCTACCTGGATTTTATTTTATTTTATTTTATTTATTTATTTATTTTAATTTTAAAAGTAAAAGCACAAAAACATATTAACAAACACACAAAGTAGCATAAGAAATAGTACAATCAAAACTGATTTACAGACAATGTGACATTGACTCAACAATGGTTGTTGCTTTACCTATTGATATCTTCGAAGTGTATTCATGAACACAGATACAGACATGCGAAATTGGTCAAACAATTATCTCAACAACAGAAAAAAAAACTGGAAAGCATTAACAAAGAGGCACAAAGTAGTACAATAACAGTAAGATCAGAATTGAATTAATAGACAAAGCATCAGAAAACCAACAGTAGTTGCTGCTTTGCAAATTGATATCTTCAAAGTGAGTGCTCAGGATAACACATAGACATACAAGATTGATCGAATAACCTGTCATCAACTATTCCTTAGCATTAAGTGATATAATACAATAGTAGAACCATGTTAGCCCTCCTTCACATATGTGTCTACCTATATACATACATACATTTTTGCCTCTTTCTTTTCTCCTTTCCCTCGTCCCATCTGTTCTTTGCTTTTGAACAGATTTCCTTCATGTCTCTTAGTTTATATTCCCACCCTCAGGTTCTTACACCAGTGATACAATACATTGCCTGCTCATGTACCGCTGATTTATTTCACTTATGAGTATGGACTCCAGTTTTGACCCATGTGCACCCATGTTTATAGCAGTGCAATTTGTAATAGCTAAAATGTGGAAGCAACCCAAGTGTCCATCCACAGAAGACTGGATTAAAAAACTGTGGCATTTTTATATAATGGAATATTATTCAGCTATAAAGAAAGACAGTTTTGGGGACTTTGTAGGCAAGTGGTCAAAACTGGAGTCCATATTTTTTTTATTGTAAAGACAAAAGAATGGAGACATATGAACCAGAATAAGCCAAAAACAATACCGAAAATACAAAATTATACAGAATATAGTAGGAAATTAGTGCTGGATGTTGTATTACATAATGTTATCTTCACATTAGTTAACATAGACATTAAAGGAAATACCAAATTATAGAGAAGATAGTAGGGAATCAGCACTGGATGCTGTATAATATAAGGTTATTTTCACTTCTGTTAATACAAAAACGATTGAGCAAATACAAAATTATAAGAACATAGAAGGGAATTAGCTCTGGATGCTGTCCTACATAATGTTACCTTCACATTCGTTACTCAGTTACTCAGATGATGGCCCATTTGATCATTCAATTTGCTCCTCCCTCATCTCCGTTGCCCTACCACTCAATCAGTTATCTTCCCTGTGATAATAACTGTATTCGTGGGTTTATCTATACCCCTGGACTCTCACCTTGGGAAGAGATATAACTGCCTCAGACTATACTACAACATACATGGATGTATACAAACTGCCATGGTTGGAGGTAGAAAAGCATCTATGCTCACAGCAGACTGCCCGGCTCCGCCCTGTTGCCGTGCTATGGGTGGTGGCGGGTCCAGTCCGTGAGGCGCCTTCAGTGGGGCCTACAGCAGAGCAGCCGCGGGGCATGCGCACATCAGGGCACCCTCAGTGACCCGTTCGGCTGTCCCATTGCCTCGATGCTGGAGGCCCTTTCTTCTCCTCCTCCCTCCTGATCTCCAGTATTACTGTTCCCCACCCCTTGCAGCTGGGCATTGGACGAACTTACGATGCTTGGTATAAGGGCTTGAAATCTCCCCGGCCTGTTCTCACTGTGTTAGTTCAGGGTATGAACTGAGTTTAAAGATTAGTTCTAGAATAGAGTTGGAGGATTTTCTCGGGTCTGCTGTATAGAGTATGTTGTTGTTTTACAGACTCCTGGTCTGCTGCTTTTCATGTAATTTGTTGCTATGGGTTCATGAAAGGTTCACATGTGCAAGTTGCAAGGAGACCCTCTTGGTGCTCACATTAATAGTTCGGGGTGAGTCCTGAAGTCCGTGGATTCGTCCCATTGTTGCCAGGAACAGGCAGTGCTTGCTCAAGCTGCCGAGACTCAATGTGCTCCCAGAGAGAGTTCAGGGTGGGAGCTGAGTCCCGGCAACCCAGCTCATGCTTCCTGCCTGATGTTGGAGTCAGAAGGGCGTGGAGCCACGCAATCCACCTCCATCTGCATCTCCCTCTCATTGCGGTGCTGGAGCCCCCATCCGCTCCTCAGATGGATCCCTGGGAGCCGCTGCAGCTCACTGCCGAGGTTCTCTGCTGCTCTCCGCTGGTAGCCGCTCACCCAGCAGAGAGGCAGGGGGCCACGGCCTCGAGGCAGGTGCAGTCAGGTGTGGTGGGCTGTGTACTAGTTGCATTGATTCTCTCCAGGCGCTGATTAGGAAGGTTGCCACAGGGTGGGGACTCTGGCCCAGTGGCTGTCGTGACTTCTCATCCTCACACTGGGTTCGACAACTGCTCCCGACCGCCACTGCCTCTTTTCCTGGCTGCGCCCTCCCCTCTCCAGCCCTGGACCAGCTCTCGGAACTCCGCTCTCCCCTGGCTGAGTCGGGAGACTTCCGTGAGGGTGGGTCTCCAAAGCTGAAGCTGCGAATGCCAGAACGAGGGCATGGGCCAAGGGTGTGTTTGGAGGTGACTTCCTCCTTCTTCTCTCCCTCCGACTGCGCCATGGCGGATCTGCGATCCTTTCCTCCAGAAGAGGTTTTGCTTAGTCTTTCCGACGGCTTCAGGTCCCATTTCAGATTACCCACCTCTTTCCTTTCTGTCCTTCACATGTTATTATATTCCTATAGCCCTTTGTCTGAGTGGCATTCCTCCGGGAGGTTCTCTCTCTGCTGCCTACTGGGTCGCCATCTTGAAGTCCTCTCATAAAATTTATTTAGTTATTTGTTTCTTTCTAATGAGTTGACCATTACATTTCTAAAGTTCTGAAATGGCCAACAGACCATAGAAAGATGCTACTTTACGCTCCTGCTTGAAACCAACAGCTTCAGAAAACTGCGGGCCTTGATTCAGGGCCATTGCCTACTTGGACTTTAGAATCACTTGTGGGTCAGTAACTTCTGTATGACTTTCATTTCCAACATCTTTGAGCATAAATATCCATGGGAATTTTTTTTTTTTCTTTTTGAGACAGGGTCTAGCTATGCAGTTCAGACTGGCCTAGAGCTCACTTTGTATTCCAGGCTGGTCTCGAACTTGCAATGACCCTCCTGCCTCAGCCTCCTGAGTGCTGGGATTATAGGCGTGCACTACCACGCCTGGCTCCATGGGAATTTTCTATCTGTCCCATGATGGTATGCTGCATATGGGGAGTGGCCCTACCTTGTCCCTTGTTAGGCGTGTGGGTCAGGAGTTGTGTTTGGGAGCTGTACCTGAGGCTGGGGGTGTACCTCAGTGGTAGACATCTTACCTAGCATATGCCAAGTCCTGGGCTCAGTCTCTAGCACTAGGGGAGAGGGAAGATCACACCCTAAGATTCTCTCATCGGTCCCTAGACTTAGATAATAAAATCTAGAACTTTGGAGCCCATACTGTAATGGTGTGAGGCTTCTGTGTCCTTGGCAGGAAAGGAATACGTTTTCATGTGGGAGGGACAGGAGTCACGGGGTTAGAGGGTAGCCTAGGAGCCAGAATTCGACAGTGCCCAGCGCTTGCTTCTGGCACTCACCTTGTGCTGCCCCTTCCTGTGTGCCAGGGAGGATGTCTATGGCCAGCAGACCTAACGAGAAGTCATGGAGTATCCCTTCTTCAGTGATTGCAAATCGCTGCCCTTCTACCCTGATTCTCTCTCCCTTTGTCTCTGATCCCTTGTTCTGGTGGAGACTATATTGTTAGCAGCCTAGAGGAGAGATCACATGCCCAGAACTGAAACCTTAGGCCAATAGGTCTTTATCATAGATAAGTTAGAAATTAATAGGCAGGGAGGGATTGGGCCCTTGAGGGAGTCAGTGCAGAAGATGAGATACACCAAGACTGTGGCTGAAGGCCAATCTGAAGATAGCCAGGCAGGCCTCATGATAGAGAATCAATATCCAGGCCTACAAGCCTCCCCCAGAGGTAAAGAACAGCCAGAGATTATAATGCGGTTAGCGCCACATTGTCTATTGAGCCCAGTCAGGCATCAGACACAGGTGGGTGACCAGAACATCTGGACCCATACTCCCATCCCTTTCCAGGAATGCCTTTGTTCTATGAGACGTGACAATGAGCTAAAGTTAACAATGAATAATTCTCACCATACACCCTTGCTACGTGCTTGCCCCTCTGTTGTATAGTGTCTAAGCAACTATACTTGTAATCCTATACGCTGATTATAGTCTGACCCACATTGTGGTATTGCTGTATAAAATACCCCTAACAGAGAGCCTCAGTAGCCACCAACTCAGGAACTTTCTTGGAAAGCCAGAAGCTGTTCTTTCCAATACACCTCTTAACCTCTTCCTTTGGTTTGCAACTTTATTCCTCAATATTGTGAGACCACGCACTTGCTCATCTGACAGTTAACAGGTTGGAAGTTGTTTCTCCATCACACCTGAGTGTGCACTCAGTTAATCCTAGAGGATTCACTATACCCCAGGCATAGATGCAGAGATGGCAGGCCTGGCTGACATCTGTTTTGTTATTGTGGCTGTGGTTTGAGACAGGATCTTGCGCTATGGCTCAAGCCAGCCTTGAACATGTGGCTCATCTGCTTCAGCCTCTGCCACATCTAGTGCAGCTCTTAAAATTCCTGGGGGAGGGTGGTGGAAGATGAAGAAATGAAGACAGGAAGCTGAGGTCCGGTGGAGCCCCTTCTAGTAGAAGAAAAGAACCACCCAATAACTACAGCATGTTTACTTATGTAGTCAGCAGGTTGATGTCAGGTGAAACTCTGCTCTGGTTTTTTCTTTTTTTTTTAATTTTCAAAATAAAAGAAGGAAAACGTATTAACAAACAGACATAAGAACAATACAAACAATACAGAGTTACAGACAAAGTGGTGGGAAATTAACAATGGTTGTATTACTATTGATATCTTCAAAGTGGTTTCTCAGGAAAATAGAGATGCAATTAATTGTTCCTTTGAGTAAAGCAATAGAAGACAGTAGTACAACTGTTAGCTTTTTGGTCTTTTTTTTTTTGAGACAGGGTCTAGCTATGCAGGTTCAGGTTGGCCTTGAGCTCACTTTGTAGCCCAGGCTGGTCTTGAACTTGCGACAATCCTCCTGCCTCAGCCTCGCGAGTGCTGGGATTACAGGTGTGCGGCACCACGCCTCGCCCCCACCCTTTACCAGCTTGTTTACCAGGCTCGCCGTGGGTGCTCTGTTCTCAGGCCGGCCTCGCTCTAGCCCTGCACGTGTGATCAGTCTCAGCTCTGCCGCGCCCTACATCTCCCCCTTTTCTATTTTGTAGTTGCAAGTGATGGGTGTCAGTTGGAGTTGGGAGGAGCTGTGTTTGGAGGACTTTGGAGAAGACCTTCTTTTCTATGGAAGGCTTTTCTTCTCCACTCTTTCCTAGGCATCCCTGGCCAAGCTTTTTCCTATGAAGGCCTTCTCTTTCTCGAACCCTTTCCATTCTGAGTGAACTTACTCATTTAGGTTAAAGATTCCCAGTCTAAGGATTTTAGATCCCTGCATTCAGTAATTTAACCATATACAGCCCATTAACTTATAACAGTAGTGAGTTACCAGAGTACCTGGAAATTCTTAGCACGTATCAGTGATTTGAGTCTCTTTTATAGCTAACATATTACTATGGCATTGTTTTATACATCTTGTGGTTATACTTTCCTGCTGGTTGTTCAAGACCAAGTTAAAGTGAGACCTGTATTAATTAAAATTAATTTCTTGCTATCTATCAAGGTCAATTAAGTCTCCTCAGGATTTACCTTGGAACTATGTATAGCCCCTCTCATTTCTCCAGTAAGTGTTTGCCATTTGGATGAGTCATGGCCATTGCTTGATCATTTGCTTTTGTGAAAGCTTGGGAGACTTTTCTCTCTTAGTGAGTCTCCTTGGGCACACTATATACTATTGAACTCCTTCCTCTGTGGTCCAACAACCTCCTTGGTCAGGAGATCGGGGACTCACTGAGTTATAGGATGTCACAGCAGTTCTTTTAATGTTCTAGAATTTCACTGAACTTGGAGAGCCAGGGCCAAAATATTGGCCATTTTCCCAGCCCATCTATCTTTCTAGTTTTTGGTCTCTGAACCTCAGTTATTGAACATCCACAAGAGAAAGTTCTTGTACATTGTATTGGAAGCAGTGAGCTTAATATTTTAATTTTATCTGAATGTCAAGCACCTTGAAATACAAAGTAGAACTGTTTTCTACCATGGATATTCTAGCAGTTGAATCACTGTAGGATGTTAAGAGACAACACTTAACATAGTTTTACAAAGAAAAATTGAGATCAATATGCATAAATAATATTTTAGCATGACAATCATGATACTTTTATAAACACACTTAAATTTCCATTTTGACATAGAGTAGCCATTTTAGTCAGTCATCTCTAGTACATAAGAAGCTCTCACCTAATATGTTGTCCTTTAATAGGATGTCAGTGAAGTGTGTGACCTTGTTTGGACTGCTTAATGTCTAAACATCTCTAAATGCAGTGGCACATACATAGTATACATATCATATAAGTTTTTGTTAAAAATATTATTGATTGGTTACCTCCTGTTGACTTGGCATGAAACCCCTATCACAAGTAGCTGGAGCACAAGAGAAAAGCAGATGTCTGAATCTGAAAGAAAAGTCTGTCACCATAGGGGCTGGGGATATAGCTCAGTGGAATAAGCGCCTGCCTAGCAAGTGCAGGGTCCTGAGTTTGATCCCCAGTACCGCCAAAAAAAAAAAAAAAAAGAAAAAGTCTGTCACCATAAACAAGCCCAGTTTTGCATTTTGGAAGATCTTTATATTCGGAAAGTATGGATACCTTCTGTAATGTACCATGAGATTAATAACAATTGTCATAGCCATATGAAAACTTTTGTTTCTTAGTTTAGTTTAAATCAGAACACCTTATTGTCTTTTTTGTAGAAAACTTAACATTTTGAGGTTGACCAATGGAAACATATCACAATAATATATCTTAAGCAGCATTTTTGGGATGTCTCCCACAAGGCTGTGGCCATCACTAGTGGGCCTCCCACTAGTGAACAAGGACTGGATAATCGTTTCCAGGCAGTTGCTTCCTTATTTATCAGCTGGAGTCCTGTATAACAGATTCTCCCCACTCTAAGGGATTTCTGTTTAATTATCTTAACAAGTCTTTGATGACTTATAAGAATCAGTTTTAACATCATTTTAACCAGTTGGCAACCCAGATGGAAGCAAGCTTTTTAAATATATAAGCCACTGGGTTCAGTTCTCAGTACCAGAAAACAAAACCATAAAAAAAGTCTATAAGCCAAATTAAATTATGAACAAATACTTTAAAAATCCAAAAGAAAGAAAAAATTAAGTTCATATAAAAACAGCTGTTTACATGTTGGGCAAACAGACAAACATACACAGATAATCTTACAAAATCAGAGTGCACTCAAATGTTTTTGGCCAAACTGAATTATAATAACTTTTACAATTTTAAAAGTTTGTAATTATAAAGACTAGTCAGAATTCTTTTGTAGGTCAATTAGCAGAGATCTCTTAGAAGAAGAATCTGGAAGGAAGAGCATCTTCTGTTTTTTTTAATTTAATTTTTTTTTTTTTTTTACAGGGGGTACCAGAAATCAAACTCAGGACCTTGTGCTTGCCAGGCAGGCAGTTATGCTACTGAGCTAAATCCCTGGCTGTTTTTTAATATTTTATTTTGTCTTAAGAATACTGGCAATTTTCATGTCCCTTTCTTTCATGTAGCTTCTAACCCAATTATCTCCATACACTCTGTCACCTCCTCAGACCTTCGATTCCCAGTTTGGTTACATCTCCTGAGCATCCTGGGTCAATTTATTCAGTTGGCTTCAGGTTGGGTCTAGCCCCATCCTTGTTTAGCGGCTGTGGCGCAGTCTCCAAGGCATCACTGGAGTGAGCATCAGCTTCTTGAGAGGTGGAACTGACTCCTCCAGGTCCGGGTCCATGATATAGCTGGACCACATGCTCTGGCACCCAGACAGGCTGTTCAGCATTCTCTGGAAAGACATACGCATATCCTTGGCCCCATATGAATACCAGGCAGGGTCCCTTCCATTGTCCAGTAGGAAGATCTTTCCAAATGCACCTTCACGGCTTCTTTTCCTTTACCTGAACTTTCTGCTGCAATCGTCCCATCTTTTATAGGATTTTAAAAGTTAATAGTTTATAATGCCAAGTGAAGTCTATAACAAGGTGTGAATTTTGTAGGAAAGGTTTCCTTTTTGTTTTTGAAGTTGAATTTTGAGTGTACAGTGGCCACGTTCAACAATTCCTTGACCCTGAGGGTTATAAGGAATTCCTGTGGTCAGGGAAATGTGAAAGGTTTTACACAAGATTTGGAAGGCAGCACTCACAGAAGCTGGGCCACTGTCAGTCTTAAGTGTCTGTGGGCAGCAAAGGGCACCAAAAGCATCCAAGCAGTGAGCAATGACAGGTTTAGCTGTGTCAGTGTGGGCACAAGCAAAAATAAATCCTGAGGAAGTATCCACCGAAACATGGACCCTGTGTGGAGAGCCAACCTCTGGGACATTAGTGGTATCTGCTTACCAGAGATGATTAGGGTGTAACTCCCAGAGATGGACTCCCACAGGGAGTGAGGGAAGAGGAATTATACATGAGGAAAACTGTTTTGACAATTTGTTGAGCCTGTTCTGGGTTAAAAGGAGCTGTCTGTGTAAGGCAAAAGTGCTTTGATGGAAAGTGGCACAGAGAAAGAAGCCTGTTGAATGGCAGCTAAGGGAGCAACAGTGACGGCAGCCAGCAATCTGTCTATTGCAGCATTTCCCTCAGTGAGAGGGCCCTGCAATTGCGGACAAGAATGTAAATGACCCATAACATAGGGGACATGGCATGACCCAATGGTAGTTTGGAGAGTATGAAATTCTTCTTGGAGTTTAGGGAAAGCACCCCCACTGTTTGCCAAGCTGAAGGTTCCTGGAATAGGTTGGCCTTCCACACCAGTCTTGTATCTATACTTATTAGTGCAATGATATCCTCATCTACACTTTGAACAGATACTAGGTTTTATTGAAAGGACAGATAGTAGCTCTTCTGCCCCCACATGTGCAGCAGAGCAATCTCAGGCAAAATGTCCCCGGCTTCCACAGCTGAGAAAAGTGACCTTGCTCCTTCTCTTCCCTTTAGGCTGTGGCTGACTCGCCTGAGTGAGAGCTGCTGCCAAGGCGGAACCCTGAACACAGATGGGGCCCATGTCCTCGCAAATTTGAATCATCTCAGGGTAGCCCATTTCTGGTGGGCTCATAAAGCCTCTTTACACCATTTATTTGCATTTTCAAAGGCCAACTGTTGAAGAATTAACTTGCCAGCCTCTGGCAAGTTGTTGATAATTCTCCTGCTGGTCTGCAATATATGTGCCACGAAATCCTGAAAAGGCTCATCAGGACCCCAGCGAATGGAGGTCAGATTAAGGGACAGCTCACCCTTTGAAGGGAATTCCCTCCAAGCCCTTGTGGCAGCAATTTTAATTTGTTCATATGCTTGCACGTCAAACATAAATTGATTATTTGTGGCAGCAAAGGCACCTTCTCCAGTTATCGTGTCTTTTGTAATGGCCACATGGGCACAGCACTGCAAGCAGCCTGATCCATGCAGAAATAAAAAGAATGTCTCTTCCACGATAAATAACCCCACAATTTAAAAATGCTATAGTCATTCCTTTCCAATCATTTGGGGCCATAACCTGTTGTCCTATGAGCTCTGTAAAACCCAAGGTAAAAGAGGCAGTGGGGCCACAGGCTGCGATCACTTTTAAGGTCATAAAGGGTACAGCGTCATGAAGACATATAACTTGTCCCAGATTATTGGGATCTAGGACTTCAGCAACAGGACATACATGATGAAAATCCTCCAGGGATTCTCCTGCTCCCTTGGCTTCTTTTAGCACCAACTATAAGGGAGAAAGGATAACTATATTCCATGAATGGTGGAAGTCTCAGCCTGTGATGCAGCAAAATTTTTCTTTCTTTCTTTCTTTTTAATTTTTTGTCTTTTTGAGACAGGGTCTCACTATGCAGTTCAGGCTGCCCTTGAGCTCACTTTGTAGCCCAGCCTGGTCTCAAACTCACAAAGATCCTCCTGTCTCAGCCTCCCAAGTGCTGGGATTACAGGCGTGCGGCATCACACTCAGCAGCAGCAGAATTTTCTGAACTGAGAAAGTGGAAGTAGCCACTTTTGGCACAGTTAAGGTTATGGGTTTTGCTTTGGATGGGTGTGCAGTGGAAGTTGCAGAGAAACACTCCTCCAGTGAGAAAGGGTCTTCGTTGCTTCCCACAGCTCCTTCCTTATCTGATTGAGTAAAGCTAGTGAGTTTAAGCCCTGTAAGAGGAATTGCTGCTCCACTGTCCTTTCTCTGCTCCAGGCTTAGTTTAAAGATAAAGCTCTGAGCCAAATCCTCTGTGGTCCCCTCAACAGGCACATGATCATTGAGACACTCCCTGATCCAGGTCCACAAAAAAGGATAAATACAGGAATCAATAATACAGCATTTCTGTATGTATCTGTTGTTCCTGGGAACCTGTTTACCCCATGTTTCACACTGATGAAAAAATCAATACTGATGTCAATACATCTCTTGTGCACACAACTAGAAGTGTCCTCTCACCTGCTATATGATGTTTCCTTGTACCCTGGGTCCTTGTTGAGGCACCAAAAATGTCACATCCAGTGCAGCTCTTGAAGTTCCCAGGGGAGGACAGTGGAGGATGTAGAAACAGTCAGAATGCGAAAGGCTGTCAGGTGGAGCCCTCTTCTCCTAGTGGGAGGAAAGAACTGCGCAACTGCAGTGCATTTACACATGCAGCAGGTTGATGTCTGATGAAACCCTTCTGCTTAACAACCTGTTCATCTGGCTCAGCTCAGGCACCCTCTGTTCTTGTGCTGGAATAACGTGTTCACTTGGCTCGCCTTGGGCATTCTGAATTCTCAGGGCTGGCCTTGCTCCAGCCCTGCATGTATGATCGATCTCTGGCTCAGCTGCTACCCACAAAACCCCTGAGCGATGGAATTACACGTGTGCACCCTCATGCTGGGCTCTGGCTGAGAGCAACCTTATGAGGAGCCTTGGGCTAGAGGAAGCTGGTTGAGCTGCTCCTGGAATCCTGACCCATAAAAACTGTGCAAAAATAAAAGTTATTTTTAGTTGGAGCTTTGGGGAAATTTGTTATGTAGCACTGGATAATTAGTATAGTAAATACTCAGGGGCTTTCCTCAAATGATATAAATTCCTTAGGAATGATTTCTACTTACCTGGGTAGATGCTTTGGTTTCTGTAGGTACTGATATCTCCTAATCAGGCTTCCTTTCAACGATTCAGTAAGCTCCTATTACTCTTTGAAAATAGAAGCAAATGCAAATAGAAAAAGAATGGACATTTCTTCTTTTTATTTTAGTCTTTTTGAGACAGGGTCTCGCTATGCAGTTCAGGCTGGCCTTGAGCTCACTTTGTAGCCCAGGCTGGTCTCGAATTCGCTGATCCTCCTGCCTCAGCCTCCCGAGTGCTGGGATTACAGGCGTGCGCCATCACGCCCGGCTAAAAACGGACATTTCTAAACCCACTTGTTTTTGACCATAGACGCAGAGGCTCTAGTCTCAGCTGTCTACACACATTTCGAAGAACATCTCATCATTTTAATAGGCCCAATTTTAGTACTTAATAAGTAGCTCCTAAAATTTGTGGAATGAAGTCTCCCTATCACCAGTTCCTAAACTAAAAATCACTAGGACCATTTGGCATGACAATGCAGATACTTTTTCTTTAACATAAAAATTTGTAAAAGTTGCATGTTAAAAATAATTTAAATACATGCTTGTTTCCTTGGTTACAAGAGTAGTATTTTCCTCTGGATTTGGGAAAGGAACTATTGACACTTTTAAGGTTTTAGATGCTTTCTCCGTGTGTGTATGTGTGTGTGTGTGTGTGTGTGTGTGTGTGTGTGTGTGTGTGTTTTAAGCTGTAGCCCTCGTGCAATGAGATGGAAAAAGTGGAAACATGACTAATGGATTAAATTTTTATAGCATGATAGTGAGGAAGACAGGAAGGAGGATGAAGGGGTGGGAAGGGAAGAGAACTATCTCTAAAGATACACACCACAGTATGACAGAAACTGGCTAAAATATGCTTCAAAATAATTTAGGGTGAGAGTAATATCAAAGCTAAGTGATAAATACATGGGCACACTTTATATTCTACTTCTATAAAGCTTTCCATGATTAAATGTTAAAAGGTTATCAACAGACTTAAGATTAAACTATGGTGGCACAGTGATCCTATTTTGTGTCTAAATTCCACTTCAGAACCCTCAAACTTCAGATGAACTTACTCTTGTTCCCCAAATCATATGTTAAGCTGTTTCCATTTGTAAGCAGTTCTATTCCTGATAAATGCTGTTTTGGACAAATGCTGTAATGACTCCATGACTATCACTATGTGATTTGATAAACTCTGTGCTCCACCTTGCTGGAAATATCCTGCTCTTTTTAGAAACTGGACCAACTACTATGTAAATGGCTGTTTTCCTATTCTCAGGATTGATGCCTCTGACTGGTAGCAGTTGGGGTGTCATCCACGCGTGTTAAAGAAAATGCTGGTTGTTCCCATCTTGGCCTCCACAAGTGATCTGGCTTAAGAAGGGGTATGATTTGTAGATTTGTCAAGTAACCTACAAGAAGGTGTTGCTAAATTGCCCAAGCAAGGCTCCGGAACCTATTTCAACTTAGCCTGTTTGCTACTGTTTTTTAATATTTTCCTTCAGTGAAACAGTGAAATTAAAAATGTAAAAGGCCTACATCTTAAGTACATTACCAAATACGATGCCAGAAGTTCAACCCAAGCTTGGGCAATTAAGAGACTTAACCAGATCCTGTCTCAAAAAATAAAACTAATTTTAAATGATGTGGGGAATGAGGTATGATAATGCACACCTAGAATTTCAGCACCGGAAAGGCGGAGGCAGGTGGATCACAAATTGAAGCCCAGCTTGGGCACCTCACCAAGACGCTATCTCAGAAAGGAAAAAAAAAAAAGGGAAAAGGAAGAAAATTTTTTAAAAATGTGTTTCTGAGTATTTTCAAAACAGTATGCAATGAAAATAGTCAGAAGTGCCCTGGGATCAGACAGAGACACCCCAAAGAGACCCAACCTTGGAACAGACCCACTAGGTGGTTATTGGTAGCTGTGGGGCAGCCAGCACAAAAGCCCTATGAGACCTCCTGATCCTTCTCTTGAGCTGCTTGGGAAGATACAGCAAGTAATACGACTGACAACTAGCAGAGCCACTGCTTCTGAAGAGCAGCACCTAACTCCATCTTCCTTTCCCAGAACTTGGGCAAGTATTTACTGCTACTGGGAGGAGTGCAGATGCAAAGGTTGTCTGCCCTGGGACAAAGGGCAGAAAAAAAGGACCTACCATACCATTGCTGGGTGTGGAGCAGAAAACTCAAGCTCTGACCATCTGGAAATCCAAGGCAGTACCAAGGCATCTGGCCTCAGGTAGGCGGCCAGGAATGCTGAGGAAACCTCCTCTTGGAAATCAAAGCACAAAGGGCCAGCCTAAGGTTGTGGCTGAATTTGAACAGCAACTACATAGGCTCCTACTGAGCAACAGGCAGCAGTGGTGAATGCTCCTGGGGAAACCGGGGAAGGGATGAGTATAGATCCTCTTCTATGCAGGTGTGTATGGGCAGCCTGAAGCTGAAGGGGAAGAAAACGCACCTGAGAAAAGCCTGGCCCCAAACCTCTGCCCTCAGGACATAGGAACCACTTCAAGTCTCAGGCTCTTCCTGTGGGCAATGACAAAACTTTATACTTAGCAAACAGTCTCTTCCACAAATGGATACTTCTTTGGTGGGAGGAGTTAAACCTCCAAGGGCCCCATGGATGCCAGGCAAGCTACAGCCCCAGCCCCTTTCCTTTACTTTTGGTATTGAGGATTGAACCCAGGGGCACTCTACCACTAATGTACATTATATCCTCACCCAGCTGTTTTTTTTTTTTTTTTAAACTTTGAGATAGGAGGGACTTGAACTTGGGATTCTCTTGCTTCATCTTCCCTCAGCTGGGATTAGATATGCACTTTCCCACCCAGCAAAAATAGCAACAAACTTCTGAAATTTAAAGACACACAAAGGTGAAGGAGTTCACCACCCGGAGACTTATACTACAAGAAATTTAAGTCCATTACAGCAGAAAAATTATGCCTGATGGAAATACTTATCTACATAAAACAAAGAATACTGCAAACGGGATATATTTTACAAATACATAAAAGGCCTTTCTTAAATCACTGTAAAGATAATTTTTAGGGGCTAACGGATGTAGCTCAGTGATAGAACACTTGCCTAGCATGCTTGAAGCCCTGGGTTCAGGTCTCTAACAGTATACACACATGAAAAAAATAATTTACTGTGTAAACAAAAGTAATATTCCATGAGGTTTATAATACATGTACAATGAAAACGTATGATTATGAAAGCATGAAGTTGGGAAGTATACCACTGTAAGGATCATATACCATAGGTAGAGTGGTATAATATCACTACGTTGTTAAAAGTGTGAATCACACACTTCTAAAGAACTACTGAAGTACAAAGTTATACCTAACTTGCCACGATAAGTGGAATAAAAACTATTGAATTAATCCAAAATTCAGAAAAACAGGCAAGAAATGGGATATATAAAAAAATGGCAAGAGGACACATTAAAACCTAACCACACCAATAATCACATTAAATGTAAATATACTATATACCCCCAGTTAAAAGCAGAAACTGTGAGGTCAGGTGCAGTGGTGTGCAGCTGCAGTCCAACTACTTGGGAGGCTACAGCAGGAAGCGCGCGTGAGCTCCAGGTGTTAGAGACCAACCTGGGCAACGCAGTGAGATCTACCCACCAACGAAATTATACTGGAGTTTTAAAATTGCATTATATGCTGCCTGCAGGAAACAGTACGTTACGGTTTAGACCCAAAGTGCCCTCCACAGGTCTCCCGTGTACAGAAGGTGGCTGGATCACACGGGGTGCTGTATTCATCAGTGCATCACCCACCGCACTCAATAGATAAATGTGCTGTCTGGAGGCGGGAGTATTCTACACAGTACTTTTGTTTTTGAGAAAGGGTCTTGCTCTATAATTCAGGCTGCCCTTGAACTCCCAACACTCCTCCCGCCTCAGCCTCCCAAGCGCCAGGATCACAGGTGTGCCACCACGCCTGGACTCCAAGTACTCTCGCCCACCGTCTCTCCCTTCCCCCTGCTTCCTGACCGCCGCAGAGGAGCAGCTGCCTCCACCAGGCCCTTCCGCCGTGCTTTCTATCCTGACGCCAGCAACTTTGGATTGAACGTGCTGCAGACTGAGTCTAATACATCTCTCCTAAGGTGCAGTGCTGGGTATTGTGTCCCAGCAATGTTGTGACTGATACACAGCAGTGAGGGATACGTATCTCCAAAAGCCCTAATAAGCTAAGAGGAAATAGTAACTCCTAGCCAAAGCAATATGAAACACGTAAGAAGAGTCAGAGACTGAAGAAGGCAGCTGGGCATACAGCTCAGTGAGAGGCAGAGTGCTGGCCAGTGTGCAGGGTTCATCGTTCCTAACTTTTGCCTTACATAAAACCCATAAGCATTAAGACAATTTAGCTTTCTGTGATAAAGACGGCATTTTCTTTAGTTCCTGTTCTTCATTTCCATCTGAACTTACCAGCACGGCCTTCATTGGCTGTATTTTTCCTAACACTCCCATCAAAGTAATCTGATTCCCATGAAATCAGGCTTCTCCCAGGCTGCTCCTCAGAATTCTTCCAGCCTGTTACCCAGTTCAAAGCTACTGCCACATCATTGTTACAGAAACCCCACTCTCACGAATAATTTTATCTGCTGTGTTACTGTGACAAGATACCAGAGCCTAGGTAACTCATTAAAAACAGATTTCTTAGTTCTGGAGATTGGAAGAATTAAAAGAAAAAGTGACTGGCGTCTGGCAAGGGCTACCACCTGACAATCTCAGAAGGCTGAAGAGGAACAGAGCCTGAAAAAGAGAAGGCTGTGCTCATTTATAACAAACCATGAAGATAAACCTCCTATGTAACAAAGGCACAACCCGTGCATCAGGGCAGAACTCCCACAGCTACTCACCTCTTGGAAGTCCTAACTCTCGGCAGTCAATCTGGGGTTTGTTTTCCAACACATGAATTTGGGGGTACACATCGAAACCATAGCAAACATACTGTACTTTGGGAGGTACATAGGGGTTTAGAAATGAGTTAACTCAATTTTATAGGTATTGACACTCTCCTTAAATTTTCTTTTCCAGTCTAATTATTTCAGTCTACTTAACTAAATATATTGAGATTTCTTTTGTTCAGTATCTTTTTAGTCTTTTAATATCCAACAAACCCATCTCTTTGCTTTTGGTTATCTGTCTTATAATCTGTGTATAGCTGACTCTATCTTTTAACTAGAGAATTTAGTCCATTTATATTGATTGCGATTTTGGGATACAGTAAGCCCCTGACTTAGGAATATTCAAGGTGTGAACTTTCACAGACATGAATGGATTTTCCATTACAAACATCTGTAGATGCGAACAAATTGCAAAGTAGCTCACGTGTCTCCTGGACATTGTCACAGTTGTGCTGTGTGCTCACTATACAGTGCCACAGTGTACAGTAGCACAGCGCTCAGTCGGAGCTCAGGATGTCCAGAAACCAGAGGAAAAGCAGTGATGTGCTAGGAAACACAAAGCAGTATTTGTGTCAAAGGTACGTAAGATTCACTATGTCAGACTTAGGAACAAATATGACTTACTCTCCCAGAACAGAATTCGTTTGTAAGTAGGGGAACTTCCATATTTATATTATTTCTAATATTTTCTTTAAAAACTTCCTTTTTCCCCCTTATATTTTCCACCTCTACCCTCAATACTTTCTTTTTTCTGGTTCTGGGAACTTGCCAGGCAGGTACTGTGCTGCTGAGCCATATCTGTGGCCTCTTGCCCTGAACACTATACTTTTTTTTTGTCTTTTTGTCACATGGTTTCACTATGCAGTTGAAGCTAGTCTTGAACTCAACTTTGCAGCCCAGGATGGCCTCAAACTAGGGATCCTCCTGCCTCAGCCTCTCAAGTGTTGGGGTTATAAGCCTGGCCACCATGCCTGGCTAGTCTTAAAATATGAAATTTATATGTTTGAATAGTACTACTTTTACTGACCTTTCAGAGATCTATTTTTGTTTCTAGATCAAAAGTAGAGATTCTACTGATTGAGACAGGGTCTCACTATGTTCAGATTAGCCTTCAATTCACTATGTACTCCAGGCTGCGTTTGAACTTGCAGCAATCCTCCTGCCTCAGCATCCTAAGTGCTGCGATTACAGGGGTGTACCACGCCTGGATCAAAACTAAAAATATTTTAATAAATTTTTTTCCCAATGTGTTATATACATGTACCAATTCCCCATAATCCCCAATTGTTACGTACTACAAACATGTACTAATAAAAATTTAAAAAAATTTTTCTTCCCAGTTCCATAAATCTACAGTGATAGCACACAATCCGTATTTTGTACTTCAAATCGTAACTAAATTAACACAAATCAGCTGGGTGTGGTGGTACACTCCTGTAATCCCAGCACTCAAGAGGTTGAGGCAGGTGAAGACCAGCCAGGGCTACAAAGCGAGTTGAAGGCCAGCCTGAACTGCATAGTGAGACCCTGTTTCAAAAAAGACAAAACACAACAACAAAAAACCCCACAAATCATCTAGTGCGAGGCCTAGAAACAAAAATGGCCTTTTAATGGTCTAACAATTATTACCTAATATTTGGATTTTTTTCCCCCTCTGAAAATGAACTTGGATGGCAAGTTTGAGGTCAGCCTAGTCAACTTAGCAAGACACGCTTTCAAAAATAAAAGGGGTTAGGGTGTAGCTCAGTGGTAGAGTGCCTCTGAGTTCAATTGAGCACCAGGAAAATACTAAGTTTTTAGGGCAGTGCTTGGGGTTGAAACCAGGGCCTCACTCGTGCTAGGGAAGTGCTCTATTAATCTGCTCCATCTCCAGCCCAAGAGCATTACAGTGATCCCTCACCCATCGTGGGAGTGAGGTCCCAGAGATCCCCGTGATAGGGGAAAACTGTTATATCTATTTTATTATTTATATATATATTTTAAGTCTTTATAAACCCTTCCCACACTCCTATAAACTTTTCCGACTCTTTTATTAACCTTTTCCACATTATAAACACTTCATATGCTCTTCAACACTTTCTACACTCTTAAGCCTATATGCTTTTAACAACACGTGACGTTCCATATGGGCACCTGATGTGACGTGGACGAGGAGAGATGCTGAACATACGGGCACAGTGCGGCAGAGCAAATAGACTGATGCCCCAATCACTGAGCCAATCAGCACCCAGGACACAGAACGCAGTTCTGTGGTTGGCTGCCTTCCATTCTATCAGCCAATAGTGTGCTGTGTACAATCTCACATTGGCAAACTTGCGCAAGGAGTAGTGGCACACTGCATTTCCATTGTGTACAGTACTGTATTCATCTGCTGATGAAATATATACTGTATTTTATTTAGATTTAATATTAATACATTTGAATTAACATTTTTTATATTTTTATAGTTTTAAAATTTTTAGGCAAAAATGAAGTCATAAATACTATATAAATACCTATATACCACAAAGTCCTGTGACATAGTGAAAACTCTGTGATCGAGTTAGATGTATATTTTTTAAAGACATGTGATACAATGAAGCCACAATAAGTGAACTGTGACATAGCAAGAGATGACTGTATATTTATTTATTTATTTATTTATTTATTTATTTTTT
>PVLD010021340.1:0-31672 GCA_004027595.1 Dinomys branickii | reverse complement strand
GGACTTTCCCACGTCTCGCCCCGGCAGCCTGGTCCGCCCTACCACATCTCCCCCGGCATCTCAGAGAAATACGCCCAGTTTAAACTTCCCAGCCGAGGTTCCGGCATTCACGCTCACCAAGTCTGTCTCGATCTGGTGGTGTTTATTAAGGAGGTTCGCTCCCTTGCTGCTCACCCGGTCGCCATCTTCCCCGGATCCTCCGACATTGATTATTAACAGTCGTCAATCTGATTTAATTGTCTGTGAATATTTTGTCAGCTGTGATAAACTCATTGTTCTTCAGAGTGTAGCTATCAAAAAGCTTGTATGTATTTTGTAATTTTTGTGGTTATTTGGTGATGCTCTATGAATATTATTTTCAGCTCATGCTGCAGCTGAACACACTATTTTAATGCTGTTCTGTGAGAGTTAGTTTAATCCAGGTAATGTTTAAAATAGAAATTTACTTAACTGTTCATGTGCACATTTTCATAAGCATATAAAAATTTGTTCAATCTTTTTAGTCACTTGGGAAATTAAAATTAAAAAACACAGCAGGATACCTTGACTTTCAATATTGTTAAAATGAAATATTCTGCTAATACTGATTGTTGACAAGGAAGTAGAATCCTTACTGTTGAAGGTTAGTGATTTGGTGCAATTACTGGGGAGTTTTCTTGGAATATTTACTGAACACATGCATAAATGACCTATTGTGCCACCTCTTTTAACCTTTATACCAAATAGAAATACAGGCTCACATACACCAGAAAACATAAAAGAATTTAAAAGAAATATCATTCATAATAGTCAAGCCTTTACACAGTCAAATTTTCATCAGCTGTTGGGTAAATAGTGCTGCGTTCACACAATTCAATTCCAGTAAGCAGCTCACTCTTGGTATTCAGATGGCTATTTACTAAGGGTAAAAATGAGCAGAGGAAGCACTGACAGAATGCATGTATTTTATTCCATGAATGTAAGTTTCAAAGACCACAAAACTAACTTACAGTGTAATAAGCCAGGTGGAAAATGTAAGCAGTATTTCAGAGAGACTTCAAAGAGCTTTCTTTGCTCTGCTACTGTTTCATTCCATGGTCCTGGTTTCCACTGTAAAAATTCATATAGCTGTGTATATATGATTTATGTTAGTTTTTACGTTTTGAAAATTTTCCAGATAAATATATTGAAGGAATATTTTCAAATCAGACAAATCAATGCCATTTCTCTTTTGTGTCTTGCATGCTTTGGAAATTAAAGGAAGAAAAAATTCTTACATAAGCTAGAAATACACAAACTTCTGTCAATGCCACTGATGAAACTGTTGAATTAATAATGGCCTCTCTCTCTCTAAGGTATCATTTCACTTCTTTTTTTGCTTAAATTATAAGAAAAGAAACAACTGACACAAAGTATTAATTGTTTCATTTTTATCTTTTCATTGAATATAAATAAAATAGAAAGCTTAATGACTTCATACTGAGACCTACGGATTATGTCTCCCAGTTTTGTGGATCACTGATTTATTTCTGTCTGAAAAGCCACTTGAATTAATGCCTCAGTCTTGTGGAGTCAGACAGTAGTTTCCAAAATGTGTTTCCAGAATCATGGAGGTCCAGTTCAAAGATTTCTCAGGCTTACTCGGACTCTAGGCATTTGAAGAGAAATGGCAGATGAGGAAGGTGCTTTTGAGAATGCAGGGATGCATAATCATGTTATCATCTCTTTCACTATTTTAACAGGTTAGTGTTCTTCATCGGCAGCGGAGAGTTATTGCTACAAGCAGCACTTAATAAACTGGGGGACAGGTATGATACTAGAAAAAGTGGGATCCAATTCTTAGTACTGGGAAATACTCTGTGTTATTTAATCACAAGAGCAAGGAGGAACCAGAGCTCCTGGAAGACAAAACTCAGCGGTGTTGACTTGATTTTGAATAATGGGAGAAGGTCAGGAAATGGACTTAAGATGTTCTAAAACTCCTCACCTTGATAATGCTCCACGATCTCCCACAGTGTTCTGTGGTTATTGTCTTATCCCTTCTTTCTGTGGCAACTAATTTTCTCTGCTGTTCTTGTAATTTTCTCCTATTCAATTTTGAGTCCACTGCAGTCTGACTGTGCTCCTCACACCACTGTGGTCTCCTTTGGTGAAGACCCGGATGAGCTTGTCTCCCTCAGTAGCTCAGGACTGCTGAGTGTAGGTCTCTATGCCTCCCCCGCTGAGACATTTAAACACTCCTTTTCCCATGGCTCTCCTGACTCTACACTCTTCTAGTTTCCCTCCTATCTTTTTAATTGATCATGTTTAGATTCCTTTTTAACTCAATTTCCTTCTATTAAACATTAAAATTTGAACTTTCGCAGGGCTCATTCCTTACAAACTACATTTACTCTCTTCAGAAATCTGTTCGACTTGCATGTTTTAAATGTCAACCATATGCTAAATATGTACTTCCAGTTCAGATATCACATTTGCATGACACTGCCATATAATCTACTGATACTTATATGCATATGTCTCAAAGTCAGCTCCTGTTTATCATGGGTCAAACACAATACCTTACCACATTTCATGTACTTCCAATGAGTGAAACTGCCATCTTTCTAGTTGTGAAAGCAAGAATACCACATTAATATGTCTCATACCCTAATTAAAAATCAAGTTCATCTGGAAGGGAATATATATTTCAAACCTGAAATAGTTCCCTAAATTTTCACCTGTCTACATCCCTAACACCATTCTCAGAGTCACATTGAAAAGCACTATTCTGCTTTTAATTCTTGCACTCTTCCACAAATTTTGGATTCTGATGACTGGTCTTCACTCATAAATTTTAGAATCTTCTAGAACTATTTGAAATGTAGGTTTGATACACATTAGTGCTTAGGAATTTATTGATTTAGGCCCATAGCTTCTCCTTGTTTGTCTCTCAGGAGTAGACTTTTAGACAAGAAAAGAAATGGGTCAAAAGCAAACAGTTCAATCAACAGAGGTGTGGAATGATTTAACCTGAAATACAGAAAGTGAGGGAAAGTGGGATAATTGCCTTTTTAATATGATTTCTAACTTAAAAATAAAAAGGGTCCAGGAGACATAAATAGCAACATAATATGTGAGTTGTGCTTTGAGATGAGTTTCATATCTTCTTTGAAAAACGACCATACATTTCCCTTACTTGATTAATCCCAGGAAGATTTGTAAACTCATGGTACCCTTCACAGCTCTAGGCAGGATGAAATTTTACACCCAGTGAGTGCTGGCCTGCAGATCACTTCACAGCTTCATCACGCTCCTCGTTTGTGTTTTTTATGTCTTAAGTATCTGCAGGTAAGTGTGAGCACCCAGCAAGAGAGAGGAAATAGGAAGAAGAAAAGTTCCAAATTCATGTGGAAGCACAGAGTGAGGAGATGTAATGATGCCCAAAGCAGAGAAACAACAGCAGGGAGAAGACTGCGCTGGCAGGAGAAGCTTGGCCTTGCCTGGCAGGAAAGGCAATGAGGCCCCACATCATAAAACTCTCGATGGGTAGCAGCTGTGGCCATTGTTTCAGACAGTGATCTTGGCTCATGTGAGAGGAACTGCTTTCTGACTTGCTGGTGGCACAACCGTCTCCCTCAAGACATTTCCATTTCTAGTCATAGGAAGCTGTACCTGCAAGACAAGCAGAGAGGACCAGAGGAGGCAGCTCTTGCTCTGTCAGAATGTAAGGGCTGTCTTCTCATCCTGTTCTCATGGCTGTACTTAATTTTGTGAATGGAAGTTCACGTTACTACTTTCTTAATCTTTAGAAAGGGCAAATAAACAGAGACAAAGGCACAGGCTTAGAGCCTGTTCTTTTTTAATGACCAACATTCAGAAACAATATTTTTACTGTGCTGAAAGACTTCTCTTGTTTCTGACTCATCTTTGGTTATGACTTTTAACTTCCACTTACCTGTCACTCTCCTCTGGTTTTCTTTCTATTTTATTGGTCACTGTCTTCTCAGATGCTCTAGACTAAGAACTAGCAACCGCTTCTATAACTGGTCCCAGAGCAAAATAGTTTTGGCTTTGTGGACCATCTATGGGCATCTCTTTGTTGAACAATCATTAAATGTGTGAAAGAATATTCTTGGATTACAGGCAACCCAGGAATAGACTGCAGGCCAGATTTAGTCTGATGGCTGTAGGTTTCCACCTCCTAGACTTCCAAGGTTTCCAGTAGCCAGATTCCAGTCCTGGCATAATTTCTCCCATTGTTACAGAGCAAGTAATTTGTCCACTTGGTGAACTCGTCAGATTTAATGATGGCACATACTAATGTGTATACTTCACCCAGACTGTGCTTCTGAAACCCAGAGTCATGTGTCTAGTGATGTGTTTCCATGCATAGATCCCCAGGTAGGGTGTCTCACAGTGAAATCCTGATCTTTTCTTTAAAACTGCCCCATGCTCCATATTTCAGTTCAATAAATGGAGCTCCATTTGCTCAGGATCAGGAGCTGGTGTTACTTTTGACTTATTTCATGTTACTGTAGTTGTTTTACACCCTACATTTAATCTGTAAGAGAAACCCTTGAGACAACGTGCATCCCCTTTCCTCCTTCCTTGGTCTCTGTCTCTGCTTCCAGCTGCCCTGCCTGAGCAATTTCTCCCCGTCGTGCTGTCCTGCCTTGGGGCTGCTGCCTATGCACTGAAACCTCTACAGGCTGTGAGTCACAGAAATATCTCCTTCTTTAACCTGTGAATGTCAAGTATAGCGTCCTGGCAACGGCAGAGGTAACTAAATATTCAGGAGCTGCCACTGGTTTCTGTTTTAGCACAGACGTCTCATTGACATGTAAACTGGCATTTTGTTTATTTTAAAGGGAAAGAAACCTAACAAAACAACAATGAAGACAAAAACAAAACAACACAAAACAACAAAAATGATACCTGACCTCAAAATAAAATGATAGGAATTAATAATGGCTGCTACATTACGTACTATAGTGTATGTAAGTATGTAGTGTACGAAGTTGCTCAGTCCACCACATGTAAGAATGTAAGACTAATCTAACAATCAAAGATAGTAACAAGTAAGAAAAAAATGGAAATGATACAGAGGTTCACCATATAAGATGGTAGGAATTCAATAGTGGTTCTTATACTGCATATCGTTGTCTTCAGATTAGTCATTTTAACATTCCCAGCCGAGTGCTGGGATCACAGGCCTGAGTCACCATGCCCAGCTGTCCATTCCTTCTCATTCCCTCTCTTTATACCTGCAGATCCCTCCCCATTTGAAAAAGGATCTATCTCCCTACTTGCTATTTTCTTTTGTTCTGCTTTGTTGTTCACTGTATCCCAGGAAAGTGGGTTTGCATGTTCTTCAAAGATGCCAGGGCACCTTCCTTTCTCAAGCTTTTCTACTTACTCTTCCCTCTTCCTGAAATAATTTTCTCCCAGTGAGAATAAAGTTCACATACATCTCTCAGGTCTTCGCTTGGATAACTGCAAAATATCAGCATAGTCTTCTTTAGCAAAAGGCAAAAGATTTATGTGATCTGAAGAGAAACCAGGGTATAGCATGTTCTTTTGTGGTCACTCTACTTCATTTTTTTATTGTTATTTTTAGCATTTGTATGGCGGTGTTTCTTCATTTTCCTTTCCTGGCACAATATACTGTCTTCTTTTTCATTTTGTATGTTTTCTGTAGTAGAACACCAATTCCATAAAGTTAAGGCTTTTGCCTTTTTATTTAATATGCATCCCAGTATGTAGAACCATGGCTCATCCATAGTGGGTACTAACAAATGTCAGTAGAGCCAGTTAATGAACAGTTTTATTATAAAATTTTGCTGTAACATTTATCAGATTGTAACAGTTTTCTACATCTCATCTTGCAGTCTAAATTACTTGGCAGGTGTAACTTCTTTTCTTAAATTAGTAGTGGTTCCTTGTAAAATATGTTTAAGAGTGAAAGGAGAAGTAGCTGTTAGATATAAAACCCTATAGGATCTTTTGTCTGTGGCATGAAATTCTTAACACCAGATGGTGACATGTGAATACAAATAAGTGAAAAATGGTCTCAGCTTTTTTAAAACTTGAAAACTAGAAAAAAAAAGACTTTTTGGTAGGATATAATTAAACTTATTTTTATGTTTGATAAGGAGCACAAACTGAGAGCAGAATAATGTTTTAGTAAGTTATATGATTTAGGATGAAATGTGATATTTAAGGAATCTAAGATAGCTTTGAATGCCTTACTACACCTAATTTAAATGGAAAATTTTACTTTAAAATTCTTTGAACTTTCTTTCAGATTGAAGAATCCCTTTATATATTCATTTAGCACCTGAAAAATAAATTTCTCCGCTGTTACATAGAAATTTTTCCAGCAAATTTTTGTAAATTCTCCGAATTTATAAAAAGTAGCCCCCATACTTTCACCAGGTCTACTCTAGGAGCCACTCCAGACTCAAGGGTGAAGAATGAAAAAGTCTCACTTCTAAGAGGAAGTTGATTAGAACAATCTCCATAAAGTGTAGTCAGAGTCTCTCACTGGCAAAGAGCCATTCTCCAGAGAATCTGACTTCATCAGATAATTATAAGGTATGATAAGGAACACAGTAAATATTTAAATAAAACAAAATTTATTGACATAAGGGATATCAATCTTCTTCAAAATACCCCTAACTAGGGCTGGGGATATAGCTCAGTGGAATAAGTGCCTGCCTAGCAAGCGCAGGGTCCTGAGTTCGATCCCCAGTACCGCAAAAAAAAAAAAAAAAAAAAAAAGCAAAACAAAATACCCCTAACTCCCATTTTTTTGCTATTTGCTAAAGAAGTTCTGGAAGTCCTCTTTCATAAGTGTTCTTGAATTCACTCAAACCATATGCACTTTATGAACAGTAACCTTGACCCTTCCACTTGACTGGTTAAGAAATGTCTAGAAGGTCAGTAAAGCACAGGTCCGCATGTACCTATGAGTGACTGACCTTTAGGCCTGGAAAGTGAGGGTGTGAGGTGACTTGTCCCAGGAGGGGTGGCATCAACCAGTAGCCTGGATGAAATAAAACAGAGAATGAAGGCACTGCACCCACTTCTGAGGAGCTTCGACCTCTGTCCGGCACCTGGAGTCTTAGTTTCTTCTGCCTCCCAGCGCAGACTCGTATCAGTAGCTCTACAGTGACCTTCGTGCCTCTTTTTCTGCTGCTTCCATTCTCTTCAACTGAGCAACTACTGAGTCCTTCTGCAGGCGGCCACTGATGGCCACGCAGATGCCAGCATGGACGCTTGGCCTCTAATTCTGTAAGTCTGCTTGGTAAATCACCTTGCATAATTATACATATATTTCCTATTGATTCTGTTCCATCAGTGAGTCTAAATGTACCTTTCATGTTATTTTGATCTTGAGGAAGATCAAAGATCAGCTGCTGGCGAGGAAATGTCATCATGTTGTGGAAACTTGTCTTTCCATTTGATGGCGCTCAGCAAATGAAGACACTGTCTTTCTGATCATATCGAATAAATACATGCAGAAAAGAGGACCTTAGGTCTTACTTCAGAAGGTGACGAGAATGACGCAATGCATGTGGAATGAGAGGGATACTTCGAATGGGGTTAATGGCAGTGTATCTTTTACTGTAATAAATTTTTAAAATGTGAACATTCATCAAATATTTGGTCACTTCTTGCACATCAGTTTGGAAAGGAGAATTACTCCCATTCCAGTATCTTGCAGTGGGGAGGGGATCAGGAGATGGAGGAAGGAGAGAAGGGAAGGGCATAAGAGAGACGTCAGGATGTGCTGTGCGTGTTTACCAACTGCACTAAGAGTGTGAAATTATGCACTGCAAACATGTACTAATGAAGAAAATAAGGAAAAAAAGGAGAAAAAAGAAGAGACGAATACCCAGCCAACCGGAGTAAGGGACACAGGAATTTCCTAAAATCATGGTCTTTAAAGGGTCGCCTTTCCATTAGATGGCACTCAGCAACGGCCTCCCCTTCCCTGAGATAAAAATGTGGTGGTGATAACCCATTGGAGAAATGACATAAAGGTCACAGACTCAAGACAAAAATTCACAGAAAGATTTAACTTATAAGATTTTTAAAATTGCAATCACATTGATAATGTCCTAGAGACCATACTCATATCTAGAATAGCACTTGATAATATTTGCAATAGCTGAAAAATAAAACTTTTCCAAAGCAGAAACAGTTAAACACAAATTCAAGAGAACAAAAGCAAATACACTAGAGGAATTTGAAATCTCTTGCAAAGACAGCTACAACTGTTATGGAAAACAGACCAAATATGAAAAGAAATGGCACTGAGAAGGTTTAGGAGGCAGTTTGTTACATTGATGAGCCGACAGGGATCTCTCCCAAAGAGTCAGTGTCCTTCCTGGTGGGGCTTTGGGACTTTATTATAGAGAGCAAGTGGGGAGGTACAAAGGCAGATTTGGTGCATTGTGATTGGAGGTTGGGTGACATCATGGGTTGCTAAGGGAGTTTAAACATCTCAAATTACATTGCAAGGCCATCAGTTAAATAAGCATGGGTTACATAAAAGAAGAAATATCCCGTGATCAGGTTTTACTGGACATGCCCATCTGGCTTTGGCAGACATTCTTGGCTGACTTTATTTAAAGTTTTAATTTCCTTTTCATAACAAGCATTAAACATATTCCCACTTTTACTCAGATTAGCATAATCTTTTATATTAGAGATAAATGTATAGTTCCTATCACTTAGTTCAACACAGGTGGCTTTAAATCACAAAAAATTACAAGTCATATCAAAAGACAATTAAAAATACATTCTGAAGAGATAACACCATCAATAGAACTAGACATAGATATGGTACAGATATTGGAAGACAAGCAGTTAAAGTGATGCTTACTATGTGAGGAAGTTTTATCTGTATGTGTTTGTAGCAGATAACATTTTCCTTCCTTCTGGGGAGGTGGCACATGTACATAACACATTTCAATGCTTGTTTCATCCTGTTTTCATCCTTTTCCACCCCCCATCTCTTGGTGCCTTTTCTATTTGCTAAAGATTTACCTCCGTACTTCCTGCTATCTTCTATCTTACTCAGTATTTATATTTTGGCTTTGTAAAATAAGAGAAAACATACAGTATTTAGACGTGTGGGTCTGATTTATGCCACTTAACATTATGGTCTCAGGGTGCATTGATTGCCTTGCAAAGGGCTCAAGTTTATTCTTCTTGATGGTGGTATAGACTGATAATATGAGAACAGGAGTGGAAACTAAGAACGAAAGGAAAATGTTATAAACCAAAAATACTAACGGAATTGAGGGATACTTTTCATTGAATCATTTGTGGAAAGTACTATGGTCAAGAAAGTGTCAATGAACTTAAAGACAAGTTAATAGAAATATCCCAAACTGCAACACAAAGAGAATTTTAGAAAGAAACAGAATCTCAAGAACTATTGGACAATACTCAAAGTTATGACATATACCTCATTAGAATACTGAAAGGAAAAGAAATAGAGAATACAGTACTGAAATATTTGAATTAATAGTGCCCAGTGACTCTAAGATGGAAAATATCAAACCAACTCTGAAATCTCAGATAATATGAAACAACATAAATACCAAAGGAAGACCTTCAGAGATAAAAACTGAGACATGATCTGCAAAATATATCAAATAAATCCTGTAAAGGAAAGAAAAATGATACAGTCTAGAGACTGAGATCTCCATAATGGAAAGAAGACTGACACAGAAGGAATAAATGCTAAAGCAAAAAAAGATTTTCTTGAAAGGAACAGTTAATGTTCAACTGTTTGATCAATCTTGCATACCTATACCTGGTAATCTGGGCGACTATTTTGAAGATAATAATAAGTAATACAACAACCATTGCTGATTTCCTACCATCTTATTTTGAAATTCTGTATTATTTTTGTAGTTTTTATGTTTTGTTTTTACCTTTGTTTTTGTTCTTTTCTGTAGAAAAATTAAAAAAAAAAGCTAGAAAACTGAAAATGTGAAAAAACATTTTTAATTATTTTTTAATCTACAGATGCTAGTGTGTTTAAGGGAATCAAATCAAATAACAGTGTGTTGGCCATTACAGCATGTGGGTAAGTGAAATGAATGGTAAGGACATCGCAGCAATCAGAGGGAGAATCTGCTTACTGGCGGACTGTAAGGTGAAGTTAGTTCGGTGAGTTAAAATGTATGTTGTAAGCTTTTGGGAAACTATTAAGCAATGTTCACAGAGAAGCATAACTGATGCACATACAACGGACACTGATGAAATGTTCAATCAAAATAACCAAGGAAGAAGAAGAGGGGAGTAAAAATAACAAATGGAATAAGTAGAAAAATGCTTTCAACGTGATGCACATTCATCCAAATCCATCAACTGTTGCTTTCAGTTAGAACAGACTAAACCGAAAGGTGAGATACAAAGTAGGTTCCACACAATCAAGACTGAATATATGCTGTTTACACAAAACTTACTTTTGATATAAAACAGATAAAAGTTAAGGGATAAAAATATACCATGAAACTACAGTCAAAAGAATGCTAGAGTAGCTGTATTTATTTCAGACAGAGCCTATTTCAAAACAAGAAGATTATCAGGGAAGAGGCGTCTTACAGGAATATGAGTCAGCTTTCCGAGAAGACATAATAATCCTAAATCTGTTTGCTCATGATAACACAGCACCAAAATAAATAAGGTGCAAACTGGTAGAGCTGAAAGAAGAAACAGACACACCTCCTGTGGTAGCTGAAGCTTTCAATAGCTTTTTGTCAACAAACGATAGATCTAGGAGGCCAAGTACCGTCATTATCAATCAACTTGCTTCAACATTTAACTGTGGGATACCCTACCCAGTGACAACAAAGTGCTCATATTTCTGAGCCCTTCTGACCCACTCACAGACACTGACCACAGCCTGAGTTATGATATAAAACTTAGCAAGTTTGTAAGAAAATTATCTCAGTCCACAGTGAAAGTACACTGGAAATCAATAGAAGAAGATCTCAAAACCTACACCTTCTTAAAGGTTACAAACCCCTCTACATAATGCACGTGCCAAGGAAGAAGTCTCAGTTAAAATTTAGAAATAAAATGAAAATAAAATTTGCAAACTGTTAGGGCATTGTTTACAAAAATATTTAGTTTTGAGTGCATATATTAGGAGAAAGATTTAAAACGAATAACCTAACCTTCTACCATAGAAAACCAGAGAAAGAAGTGGAAGTTAAACCTATAGAAAACAGATAAAACTGAATGAATAACTGAGGGGAAGAATGGAATCAATAAGGAACTAGTGACTAATTCTGACAGGAGGGATTGCGGAATGTTTTTAGAGGAGGCAGTTTGACCTTACCATGATTTAAATGTGTCCCTCAGAAATGTATCAGAAACTCTGTCCCTAGTGAGGTGGTAGTAAGAGGGGGGCATTTAGGAGGAGGTCAGTTTACTAGAGCCGCTATCGTGCAAGTGCATCTGTTATCACAGGAGCGGGTTACATAGGAGGCTGAGCTGAGCTCTCCCCTTCTCTCGCCAGTCTGCTTTCCTTTAGAGCGTGGGAACTCACCAAGACCCTCACCAGCTGCTGGCTCATTGATTACGGACTTCCCAGACTCTGGAACTGTAAAAGTAAAATTTCTGCTCTTTATCCATTACCCAGGCTCAGGCATTCTGTTACAGCAGCACAAACTGGATGAAAGCATGAAGTCTATGACAAATACATGACTAGCTTTGGAGCTGGATAAGGGTAGAAGCTAGAAGAATTTGGAAAATCACACTTTAGAAAAAATCATGCATTGCTATGAAATAATAGGTCAGGATGATTTTGGTGAGGGGTCAGAAGAAAAGAGTCAGGGAAACTTTTTAACTTCTAAGAAATCATGGAAGTGGACCTCACAAGACGGTCAGCGGAAGCAGGGACAAGTGAGGGCACTCTGACGAGGTCTCAGCATAAGGGGAAACAGCTTACTGTTTCCATGGCAGTTTAATTTCTTACTAAGCTGTGGTAAAAGCCACTTTCATTATAAACTGATAAAGAACTTTGCTGAATTATTTTCATTCTTAAGGGCTTTATTGAAGACAAAAATTGGAAGCAAAAGTCTAGAGTATGTGGAAGAAGAAATAAAGTAGCAGGGAAGTGTTCAAAGTGCTTCCAGACCTCTTTTCAGCAGAGTGAAATTTGAGAGGACAAAATGAGCTAAAGACAGGACTTATAATTGAAAGGAAAGCAGAATAGAAAGATTTGGAAAACTCAGCTGATCCAAATGCAGACCAAAAGTGTGTTTCAGAGAAAACTGTAAGAGTGAAATGAAGAAACTGCTTGCTAAAGAGATAAATCAGAATAGAAGAAAGCCGGGAAATAGTCCCCAGGACAATGGGAGAAAGGCCCTCAGTGTGTTGCAGAGATCTTTGAGGCATGCTGCATGCTTCCAGAGAGGCGCCTTGGGACCTCAGCTTTCACTGCCTGCCCTGTCTGCAGAGCTCCATGGCTGCCCTCGTCTGAACTCAGGACAGGCTGGTGCTGTGTGTTTCTCAGCTTCCCACTGGTTGGTACAGAAAACCCGATGTCCCTAATGTAGGAGAGGAGAGGGTTAATGTGCCTCATATTTAAGGGGGTTCAGCCCACGCTCAGAGGACGCCAGGGCATAAATGTCCTAGCAGAAGGCTGTGGTGGAGCGAAGCTGCTTAGTTCGTGTCTTCAGGAGGCAGCAAAGGAGAAGAGGGCCAGCGAGGAATGGAAAGGAAACTCAGCAGCCCAAGGCCACGGTGCTATGACAACCCAGAGACAGCTTCAGAAGTGCACTCCCTAATCCTCCCGGCAGATCCCAAAGCCAGTCAGGTGGACACACTGAAGTTGCCCAGCACATCCCCCTCCTTGCCAACTCAGCACAGAAACATGCCTCCTTAACCTGACACTGAATGTCCAATAGAGACGACAGCACGTTTAGAATTCTACCTAACATGGTGTAACTCTGCCGCAGGGACCAGAAATGCAGCAGTCCCTTCTGCAGATTCTCAACAATTCCAGGATTGCAAGAATGTCTAGGTCAAAATCTCCAAGATTCAAGGCAAACACTCAGTTGTAAACTCCTGTAGAAATAAGAAACAAGTTTACATATTTTCAAGATACACTGACACAGGGTAAACATTTCTATGAAAAAGTAAGCCAACGAAAGAATGAGAGGATAGAGAAGAGTCTGTCAAAGCAAGACAAAAGTCTTCAGGGCAAACATGAAGTCTAGTAGCCCCATGTCTGGCCTCTAGGACACATGGTGACGAGATGCGAGGTCTGAAGAGCTCGGGCGTCTTCACTCTGTGGCCTTGCTGGTGAGAGCCCCGTGGTCTCCCCACTGCACTGAATGCCACTCCTGCACTTCAGCTTTCCTCTGCAGACATTCCACACTCCTGGCATCTCCACAGTCCTGTGATCTCTACTGTGCCTTTGCTTCCTTCCCACGGCTTCAGGTGCCGCCTTCTAAGGGCCGCGTTGCCTGGCCTTGCAGGACCTCTCTTGAAATCTGAAGTCCTCCTGACCTCACAGTTCTTGCATTCTGCATGCTGGTTTTCTAGCATCGTGTGAAGATAGCAATGTCTGCTGTGGTTCAAGCTGTCTCCACAGCCTCTTCAACTGCGTTTGCAGCAGGTTCTGAGGCCGTGGATGGCTGAACCCAGGAAATGACTCCTGGTGAACAGAACCCTTGGATTCCCTTCTAAGGTAGGTACCCAGGCATCCTCAGATGAAAAGTTTGCAGTTTTGCACCACTGAGCCCATGATGGATGACGATTTTGTGATATCTTAGATCCTCAAATCATTTTTCTTCTTGTCCTTGAATAGCACACTTGCTTTCTTTTTAATGGAATCAATCCCTTTAGCAACAAAACTTGTTTTACACGTATCTTTTAAGCTAAAATTTACTTTCTTCAAAATTTTTTATTCTACCTTTTGTCCACAATTGTCACTATAAATCTGGCTGGAAACAGCCACCAGTCTCTATGCCAGAGAACGAATGTTGGGCTGTTTTGAAATTTCATTCACTAGGTCAATTATTTCACCACACTGAGTCTCAGGGCATGGTCAAAACGCAGACAAATTTTCTGTAAGTACAGAAAACATACACCTTCTGGTCCAACTGCCCGCAGATTCCTTATTTCCAACTGAAGCCTCCTGAGCCTGGCCTTTTTTATCTGCATTCATATAATCATTACTGTCTTCTGACCTTCCACCAGAATCACCCATCTGGCTCCACATGGAGCATCCTGAGGCTTCTCTAGACCACACCTCCGAAGCTTTGCAGCACTTCTCGCAAACTACTTCTAAAGGCTTCTGAACAATATGTTCAGGTACGGGTACAGCAAGGGCCCCATTTCTCTGCTACTGGTTTGCTGTGTTAGTCAGGATAGCGTTTTCTGTATTAGTCAGATTTCCCTTTGCGGAGATACAGTATCTGATAACCACAATTTAAAAGGGAAGAGTTTTGATTTGGTTCATTATCTCAGAGAATTCAGTACCTGGTCAGCTGGATTCAAGGCTGATGCCACAGAAAAGTATGGAAAAGCACAGATACTTAGCGCATGGTGGCCAGGAAACAAAACAGGAAAGCACATCAGAGAGGAGGTGGCCAGGGATCCAAGGCAACGCCTCCATACCCCAGCCAGAGCCACAGAGAGGTGTGCGCCACCAATTTTCTGGACACATGCCAAAACCAGCTAAAGCTAGTAGATCACATGTAGCTTGACTATCACTGCAGAGGCAAAATGTGGTAAACCTTAGCAGAACCCACAGGGTTCTAACTATGCAGGCTCACAGAGTGCAAGAACTACAGAGGCACAATTTCTTCACTTATATTCTAAAGGATGTCAACAATAGCCTCTGTGTCTGGGCAAAGACTTATCATAAGGATGGAGCCATCACAGAGAGCTCCAGAGAGGGCAGTGCCCAGTGGAACTCAGGATGCCAAGGAGACCCCGTACTACAGAATCACCAGTGTACAGCCCCAGGATGGAACAGCTGCGGGCAGGAGATTCCAGAGCTGCTACATGGCTGAGCAGTAAACCACGGGGCAGGGAAGTCTGGAGAGTCAAACTCTAGTTCACTGTACCCATAAGGTGGAGCAGAAAATCAAGGATGATAATTCTTGTTTTAATATTTGATATTGTTTGGCCTGGTGGGTTTTGGAATTACTTCAGAGAAGTTAGCCCTTGTTTGCGTCACCTGTTTTTTTTCTTTTATCCTGTAACTGTCTCCCACTTTGTTTTTACTGTATTTTGAAGTAGACAACCATATTGAACTCTATAGGTTCCCAGATGGAGAGGAATTTGCCACATGGTAAATTGTGCTTTGAATATAACTCATATCTGAGTTACATGAAACGTTCGACTTTTCAAAATAATAAAGGAAGGAGATAAGACACTGAGGGCTACCGGGAAGAAATGAGTGTGTTTTGTACCTGAAATGTCTGAGTTTTGGGGTCCGGTACCCGAGCACTATGATTTGAAGGCATTCCCCCAAAAGCATGTGTTTCAAATATAATCCTCAAAGTTGCAGTGTTATAAAGTTTGGCATGGCCATGAGGGCCTTTTAGAGGTGACATGACTATGAGGGATCTGTCCTCTTGAAGGGATGAAGGTACTTTTTTTTTTTTGACACAGGAATTGAACTCAGGACCTCATGCTTGCCAGGCAGGCACCGTGCATGGAAGTTCTTATCATAGCAGCGAGTTTGTGATAAAAGGCTTAGTTTGGCTCCTTTTTGCCCTTTTACCTTGTATTTGCCATGAAATGACGTAGCATAAATGTCCTTCCCAGATGTGGGCTTGTCCATTTTTCTGTGTTCTACAGCTATAAACATTAAATCTCTGTTCCATGTGAAGCACCCAGTCTAAGATATTTTATTATACTAGTACAAACCAGCCTAAGTGCTGCCTCCTGACTTAACCCACTTAGGTATTGTGATATTACCAATACACTGGGTATAGTGTGTGGAAGGATGGGTAACAGGTAGTTGCTAAGGATTAAGTCAGATTATTATGTTTGGCAATCTTGAAAGTAAATCTACAGGTAAAGGAAAAGTTAAAGTAAAACAAAGTTAAGTAGATATATTTTTGGAAAGAGAGACTCATAGTTGGCCATTAGGAACATTGGACTTAGGGAATTTATCATCTTTGGTAGTTTCTATCATTTAGGCTTTATTCCCTCATATAACAGACCAGAAACTTTATGAGTGGGACGAATTGGGTGCTGATGTCTGTAATTGCAAGCTTGTATTTCTTTTCAGTGCCAGTTAGGGACGTGCTGGGATGAAATCTTATTGGCCTTTTACAAACACACATCTACAGCCAGGGAGATGAGGGAATACAAACCAATGACCGCCAAGTCAGTGCCACAGGATTGGCACATGTCTTAGAAGTTGTTTCAGAAGACGATTCAGCAGAAGGCAGGAAATTGAGCAGAGAAACAATAGGACTCAATAGAAGATCATACATAGAATTTCATATTTTAAAACACTTTGGAATTTATAAGACTGGGGCGTTATTAGTCAGCCTCATGTTACAAATAACAACATAAAATACCTAATAGCAAGATAACCTAATAACAAAATACCTAAGCCAATTAACTCATTAAAGCAAAACTATATTTTGGTTCATGGCACTGGAGGGATTAGTCCAAGATCTAGTGGTCACATCACTGAGGTTTCTGCCAAGGGCAGTGCAGAGTGCTGGGATGTGTCACACAGCAAACCACTGCTGAGCCAGGCAGGAGAGAGGCAGGCAGAGGAAAGCACCAGGGCCCCACAAACCTCTTTGAGGACCCACTCACAACAACCTAAGGCCGCCCCTACTCAGTCCTGCACTCTAAAGGTCTGACCACATCCCAGCAGTTTTACCTTTGAGACCACACATTTAACACATAGACTTTTAGGGAAGACTCATTCAAACTACAGCAGGTGGAATGAAATGAAAAGGACTTATTATTACAGTGGTAACACAATCTACTTAGAAAGTTAGTGACACTGTGAAAATATAAATGCCTGGCCGGGCATGGTGGCACGTGCCCGTAATCCCAGCATTTGGAAGGCTGAGGCAGGAGGACCACTGAGAACTCAAGGCCAGCCTGCTCTACATAGCAAAACCCCGGTCTCTACAAACAAACCAATGGAAATATAAATGCCTCTTACACACAGTCTTTTGGGCTGAAGAGTAAGTGGCAATTACAGAGGCATAAATTTGAAGTTGCTCTGTTACTGTTAAACTGACCACAACTTAGTTAAGAAATATGGATCCTAGATATCAATGACTCCTTATTGGCCAGATACTGCATTAGAAATTCAGATTCATTTAGATGTAGCCTTATTTATAAAGGTAAAAACGTTGTTAGATGATAACTAACTAACCAACCCTAGCATAGGAGTTGTGGTTGTGAGACCAGGAAGAATGGTGAAAGCAGGAGGTGAAGGACTATGCTCAGACTGAAGTACCGAGGAGTGCAATGAGACCACAAGGCAGACTGCTGAGTGTGTGTGCATCGCACCAGCAGCATGTGCCATTACCTCCACTGTACACAACACTTGTTTCTGGAGGCTTGTCAAGATGATCAGATCATTTATGAGGCTTGATAAAGACGATACTTCATGAAAATCTGACTGAGACAGAGATAAGGGTGCAAGACGCTTGCTATGAAGTGCTCTTGGGATGAACAGGGGGAAAAGAGGATTGGATATGTGGAGAAGTTGACCTGGGATAGAACCACAAAGAAGTCGTCAAAGATCTCCATGGCAGATCTGCATCCTGGTTAGCCTTGCAGAGTTTTCCCAGTTTGGTGCAAAAATATGGATAACGGCTGCCTGATCCCTCTGTCTAGAACCTGAGGGTCATTTTCCAGCAGCATCCTTAACAGCTGTGGCAATATGTCCTCCCTTCCTTATGAATCTGTGTGGTATATCAAATAGGGGTATGAAAATTGCTTACTTCATAAGGTAAATGTTAAGATTAAATGAGTTAATGTGGAATAACACTTAGAACAGAATCTGGCAATAGTAGGTATTATGTGATTAATTGCTGCTATTTTTCTTTTTATTAAGGATTGAATAGTGAACATTCATAAGGGCCTGACAGGTTTGTTTTGACATGTTTATGGTAGTGTTTTAATCAAATGTTGTTCATAACAGCATGAAAAGAGGGTAATATTTAACGAACTGAAACACTTGCCTCATTTCCTGCGGAAAATAATACACAGAAAAAAACATAAATGTTACCCTAATCTGTTTGAATATCACTTTATTCAGGTTCAGACAATAGTGGAGATCTCAGTGTTTCTGAATTCTCTTCTGCATTATAAACCACTGTGCCCTTGTTTCTTATGAGTTCTATTGTTGTAGTCTGAAAGACACAGTGGTGTTTAGCTAAATATTCATTCACAGTTGGATTGCTTTCAATTTTGGCTTCTCGATACTGGAATCATGGTTATGATCTCCATCAGACTCCAGATGCCATTCCTAAACATAATGGGAGGGCTGGACTGGGGAGAGATGCAGTGTGTGTCGAGAGTGCATGAATAATTTGCACCTATCACATTTTACAAGTCTTGAATCCAATGCAGAAGCACAGGCCAGATGGTTTGAGTTCAGGCTTCTGTTTTATATCTTGGATTTCAGTCCAAACAGAGCTTGCAGTACTCAGAGTCATAGGGAGATGAACATGCTTAGCTGTCTTTTACTATATTCAAATATTAATCTTCTGCTTATAAATATCTCCTGTCTCTCATGAAATTACCTGTCAATCTTAAAATTATTACCAACATATATCTTAGATATGCAAACTTTTCTATGTGGTGTATAAAACAGGGGAGGTAACGAGGTAGCAAGGCATGCAGCTTGCTGATCGTGTTAAAGTCTGCTTCACGTTTACCTTGTGGAGTTTTTCATTGACTATGAAATATACTTCTACAAAATGGACTGTCAGTCCTTGCCAGACATAGAGATCACCTGTGGAGTTCTTTGAAAAAATAGAAATGACTATGCTGTGCCTACTAAATAAGTTCTTTAAGAATAGAACTTGGCATCTACATTGAAAAACAGTTCCTCAGGTGAATGCACAGCCGGGATTTGGAACACTGATTTGTATGCATTTATTTTTAAAATTCTGCTCCATAAGAAATAATGATGGTTATTATTTCACATTAGGTACTTGTTAAATACTTCCTCTGTAATATTCCATTGTGATAATCCTCCCAAGGACCCCACAAATTATGTCTTATTATTCCCCTTTTACAGTGAGTTCAGTAGGTTAAATAACTTGGGTAAGCTTGCTCTGTCTGACTCCAAAGCCTGTGTCCACACCACAAATTCAGGAGATAAGGATGCTTAGAGTTCATAAGAATGGCCCGAGGCTCTCCACTGCATTCTCAGGATTATTCACACCCTTGTGCTGATGCTCAAACCACTAATCATCATAGCTCATAGGAGGGCTGTTTAGTGTGTATAACTTCTTATTATTCCCATGACAAATATAATATAGTGAAAACGCACAAGGAAGGAGAAAAATAGTCTTTACTCTATTAACTTTTACTATCACATTTTAAGTCTGAAACTGGAGAAATAATGTGTTATTACCAGGTACATTAAATAGCCCAGTAAGCAGATCAATAACGAAGTGCAGAGACCACAAAGTCCCCTCCTATCTCTGCGCTTTAGACGTATATCAAATTTATCACTGCTCCGGTTGCTCCTCCTGATTTCTACTTAACTATTCCCCGTTACTCCCATTCCCAGCGTCCATCTTTACTCCACAAGAGCTTGCTTTCTGTCTCCGCAGCCATGGTGATGTAATACAGATGATGCGATACCAGCACGACGTCAGAGGGCTCGCGACGTCAGAGGGATCACGATGTCAGAGGGCTCACTGCCTTAACTGCTTTGTTGAAGTAGCCCACAGAATTTCCATTTTTCTTTTTAATTTACTATATTATGATAATATTTTTTGTTTCAGCATTTCATATTAGGAAAAGCACATGGGATAGATCAAGTAATTGCTATATACTTAAATACTAGAACATTTTTTATAGGTCATTACTTCCTTCTGCTCATTACTCTGGTTATTTGTAGATTATTCATTATTTAATTTAGCATATTTATAGTGAAAGAAAAGTGAAAAAGCCCCCAAATTTGGTTTCTTATTTTTCAAACACTGTATTACCAAGACTGTTTATTTCGCTCTTTATCACTTACCTACAGAATGGGAGATCAGTGATAAAACACTTTTTTTTAAGGCTTGTCCTCATTCAGAATGAAGTGCAGTGGTAATTTATAACACAAGCAACCGCTATCTACTTGAGCAGTGCTTCTGAACTTCTTACTGATTGTGTGGACTTCTTACTGATAGTGTCTGTGTGTGTGTGTGTGTGTGTGTGCGCGCGCGCACGCGCGCACGCAGTCATGCACATTACTTTATATCAAAACTTTCAGTCGGAGATATTTATGTGAAGCTCCAGTCATATGCCTAAGGCTTCCATTGAAGAATTTGCATTTCAGCTGATTCAAAATAGCTGCTTTAAATAAAGCAGACGTGACCTGAAAGCGGAATGAGGAATGGAGTTGGACTGAAATTGGGTGGCGTGGCGGTTTGGGTTCAGAGATACATGGGCTGTGGAGACCAACCACCTGGCCGGAGGTTTTAGTAAAATGTGAATGACAGTTGCAGAGGGCAAAGGCATGAACTGCTCTCTCAGGCAATAAGCGGTTTGGAGCCCTTATTGGTGTAGTAAGAAAACAGCATATGATTTCCAAAAGGTGACTTAAGCGTTTCGTGTACCAGTGATGGCGAATGTTTTAGAGCTTTCAGTAATGCAAGCAGCCCATTGTGGCACGCATGCCAGAGGTTGACCACCACTCTCCTCTACTGTAAGACAAGGCGCCTTAACCTGTAGACCAGAAAGCATCCTGAGAATCTGCCATTTCCTTCTGAGCCTCCCCACGATAATACAGTACTACCTTACATGAATCATGTCTTGTGCTTTGTGTAGTGTCTGCTGATATCATCTGAACATATTTATTTTGTTCAGGTATTAAATATAATTTATCTGCTCATGAATATATACTTCGATACACATAATGTGATGTGCTTACATCTGCAATGTGCTCTTTCTTCTGCATAGAGCGTCTTTCTTCTCTTTACCTTTCTATTTTTAATGGTTCTGGAATTGAACTCAGGATGCTTGTACTGAGATGGCTTATCATTAAACTGTCCAAAAGGTACTCCACCTTTTTACCCTCCTCCCCAAGTCTCCCAGAGTGCTAGGGTTACAGGTGTGTGTCCCCACGTTTGCCAAGCCATTATTCACTGTATCTGGTGATATTGCATGAGCTTTCCCTTCAGGATAACCAAATGATTTGAGTGTAATTGGATACATTTGAACAAGGGTTTGATATTTTTTCTATGTCTTTGGCAAATTTTTAACTGCACAATTATCAATTCTCATTTTTTTCTTTGATTAGTCAAGTCACTGAGTTAAAAACCCTTTATTATGTTTGTGTGCGGGGATATTTTATTTAACTATCTAGATGGATTTCCTTGAACTCAGTGAACTGAATGAAAGACCTGGTGCTAAGCACATGACCTGGGAAAGGAGCTTAGAATTAGTCTCAGTTCTGTTAATGCCAGCTGTGTGACCTCTGTTTACTACCTTAAACTTTCTAGCCTGTCTTTCTTCAACTGTAAGATGAAGTTTCACTTGAACTAGGCCAATGATTTTAAAAACAGTATTTTGGCAGAAAAAAAAAATTCCTCAATTAAGTGAGACAATGATATGTTTAACAGATACTGGAAGTGCTGTACTAGCTACGAGAAGATGGCAGTGGTAAGGTCCCTTCAATCCACAGTGTTTTGTTGCCATTTCTGGAAGCACATTAACAACAACTCATCAAATTCATGGAAACCAATGTTAAAAGGAAACAAAATCAAGATGTTAGTTATCTCTCAAGATCCTCTAAAAACCAGGTTCCCAAGAACCCTTCTAAACTGAAAGTGTCAGTCATGGAAATATCCCTCAAGTGTGTGTGGCAAAACTAAGGCATCATCCAGTTTTCTGTCTTGTAATTTCTCCCTTGAGGGTCCATTGTCGCCCTGCTTTCTGCCTCATTGTTTGTTCAATGGTACCGATCCTCACCCTCACAAAGGGGGCAGGGCCTGAGGTGAAGCGTAGCCCAAAGAGAGGCCAGTTCACTTACAACTCCGTGATTCAAATGATGGCCATGGACAGATTGAGGAGGAAGGCATGGTGTGATGAGCCTTCCAACTACAAAACAGAAGCCAAAAAACAAAAGGATCCCTCTTGCTGCTCCATAAAACTCTCTTTCTCTCCTTATTTACCCCCTTACCCAGCCCACCCCTGAGTTAGGCACATGAAGTGATTAGCTTTCTTTTCACGGCATTTGTTTTCTAGTTAACAGAGTTGAATTTTTGAGTGTTCATATATAAGGTGAGCCCTAGTAATTCTAAACAGACCACAATTACAAAACCTCAGACAATTTATAAAGAGATTTACCAGAGAGAACAACAATAAAAGACAATTTAATAAATAACAGCCTGGGCATTGTAGACATAGCAGACTGAAGTTGGTTTCTAGTGCTAAGATTCACACGCTATTGGGTAAAATCCCAACACAGGTTTGGCATGTTGGGATTTCTGAAAGTTTATTACCCAAAGACATTTTAGAATGTAGATTATTTGAAATGAATAAAGTAAAATCATTGTCTGACTTTCTTACAATTTTTGACTAAAATTTATCATTGTGGAATCTTAAAAAATAATCAAAGCCCAAAGAACATCTTAAAATCTCATTATGTGAATTATTATCTCAATGGAACATGTACCAAGTTTAATTAATAATTTTAACAAGTATTAATATGATTGATTAATTGATAAAATAAAAAAGTGTTAACCAATATAAAGTGATGCATCTTACTTGACCTGAGGGACTACCCTGAGGAGCTAGATGCACATTAGCACAGGCCACAGACAGGGGGCATAATAATAAACCGTAATGATGGGTTATGATCTTGTCAGTGTAGTGTGGATTCACTGCAACTCTACCAGGACATCCAGGGAATCCTCTCTCTCTGGACACCATCTCATTGCACTCTAAAATCCTGTCTTCCTCCCACTTACTAACCCATTTCTGTTGTGGCTTTGATGGGATGTACTGCCTCCCTCACACCCCAGAGTGTCTGAGAGGAGAAACCCTGTAGTTCTTTATAAGTAGTGAGTGGGTCTCAAGAATGAGGTGCCAGTGGATAAAAAGAAAAGTAAGAGAGACAAGAAAAACAAGAGGGAGAAAGCTCTGGGATCAGGGGGCTTACAGCCTCTCAGACTGCCGCGCCAGTCACCAATCTCAATCACCTTTTCCTGAGCCAGAACCAAGAATGAAACTAGAACAAGTAGGTGGATAAGAAATGTTTTAGTAATTAATGTATTATCCTTCTCCAATTCTGCCTCATGTACTGCTGGCAGCATTCCCTAGGTGGGCCTCCCACACTCAGCACCACACTTACTTAGTTCAGTTGGGTGTTATAAGCTGGCCACCAGTTACCAACCCCCAACAGTCACAGTCCTTCTCAACAAATTGCCAAGCAGCGTCTGGGAATGTGACATACATTTGGCCAGTCCCCTGCTCTCTAGAGAATTCTCCCTCCTCCTCCTCCCTGTTCACTCCAGGGATGGATATGAAGAGAATCAAATGGACAGAATCTGAGGGTGGCTTTTTTTTTTTTTTTTTTGTGGTACTGGGGATAGAACTCAGGACCCTGCGCTTGCTAGGCAAGCGTTTATTCCACTGAGCTATATCCCCAGCCCCTGAGGGTAGCTTTTAACAGCATCGGGTACTACTGTGTTATTCAGTGGTAGTCACTGTGTGTCCATCACTGATAATGGCCCACTGCAAGAGTTGTACAAAGTGGTGGCATGCTTCTCCTGTTGGTGCTCCCTGCAGCTGACAAAGTACCTTCTCCTCTGCAAAAATCTGTTTCTGATCCTGTGAAAACTCCTTAGGTCAGTGTTGGATTTGATTGTGTATAAGCAAAAACTATATTTGATAAGTGCCACAAATATTTTTAAACTATGTCTACACATTGTCATGTGCACATATACTCTTAACAGAATAAAAGTAACCAATTCTTTATTAAGGATTCAATCATACTAAGTTATCATTTTTGTTTAATGTCCCTCTTTTGAATTTTTTCTGTCCTTAAACCAGTTAGTCCTGATTGATTTCTCTTCCTGATTTTTCTATAATCTTACTTCTCTCTACTCAGTGCTAATACCTTAGTTTAGATCTTCATAATGGTTCACTTTTTATTATAGCTGTCTTTTAATTATTTGTTTTTAAAGCTTCCAGTTTCTCCCTACAAAGCTGGATTATTCCTGTGGCATGTAGCTAGTTCCATTTCTTTAATATTAGTCAGAATTGATCCATCATTTAAGGTAAAGTTGAAAATAATTTTTGACAAGCCAGATCAATTACAAGCAGATTTCTGCTTGTTTCTCTTTCCTTTCTGACAGATACCTTTTGCTCCACAAAGCTTCATACAGCTTTCTTAGACGGCATCACATCTCTCTTGACAGTTTTTATTTCCTACTACTAAATTGGCTTTTCTCTAGTCCTTTGCCTTCATAAATTTCTTCTTTCTTTAAGATTCAATTCAGCCATCATCTGCTTTTTGAGGCCTTTCCATTATATTAAATGCCACCAGAGCAATCAGTCTACATGCCAAGTTATTTGGTCTGCTTGCTGGTCTCCCATGCTGGGCTTTGAGTTCAGGAAACCACGCTTTCCTGATGCATATGTCATCAATTTCCAGCCTAGGATCTGATTTATGTACTGTAGGTGCTCAGGAACAGCTGATGATCAAATGCATTCTGGAAAGAATGATAGCATCTCACATACATCCATATACTTTAAGGGAGCCAAAAACATACGTTAGAGGAAAGGTAGCCTATTCAACAGGTGGTGCTGTGAACACTGGGTGATGGCATGCAGAAGACTGAGACTGGACCCATCTTCACCATTTGCTAATTTAAAATAAAAATGGATAAAAAATCTAAACATTAAAAAAGAAACACTAAACCTACTGGCAGATAAAATAGGTAAAACAGTTGAAGTCATAAGGGTAGCAAAGGATTTTCTAAACAGAACCACAGTTGCACAAGAAATGACAGCAAGTATTGACAAATGGGACTCCATCAAATTACAAAGCTTCTGTACAGCAAAATAAGCCATTAGTAGAGTTAAGGGACAATCTACACAGTGGGGAAAAATTTACCAGCTATTCCTTAAACAGAGGATTAATATCTAGAATATATAAAGAACTAAGAGAATACCATCTAAAATAAAATACCCAGACAAAATCAAGCAAGTGAAATGAACAGACACTTCACAAAGGAAGAAGTACAAAGAGCCAGAAAATATACGAAAAAATGTTCAATATCTCTGGTTATTACAGAAATAAAAATTCAAATGATAAGCTTCCATCTTATACCAGAAAGAATGGCGATCATCAAGATATAAAAAAATTAACAAATGCTGGCGAGGCTGTGGTGAAAAAGGAATCCTTCTACAGTGTAGGTGGGAATGTAAGCTAGTACAACCATTACAGTATGGTGATTTCTCAAAGAGCTAAAATTATAAATTCCATATGACCCAGCTGTCCCACTTCTAGGTATCTTCCCCCCAAAGCTTGAGACATTATATTACTGTGATACATGACACCAGTGTTTATGGCACAGCTTGTGATGGCTAAATCCTGGAAGCAGCCTGTGTACCCATCAGCAGATGATTGGATAAAGAAAATGTGGTGTCTATATATAATGGAATACCACTCAGCTATACAGAAGGGTGGATTGGAGACATTTGTAGGCAGGTGAACGCACATGGAAAACAAACTGTCTATTTTCTTAGTTCTTTGTATATTCTCTCTCTCTCTCTGCTCCTTTTAAGTGAATATATGCCATTTATATATATGCTCACTTAACCCCATTAGTAAATCTTCCTCATAGATAAGACGGATACTGTCATTTTAATTTTATATATGAAAAATAACGTTCAACAGACCTAAGTGAATGTGGCCTGGGCCGCAGAACGCGCTTCAGGAAGAGGGCGCGTTAAGGCCTGGGCTTCTGAGGGCCGCAGAGGGTGTTCTTCTGTTTTCCGTCTTCCCCCTACCCAGGCTTCTCGCTGCAGCGTAACTTAGCACAGATCATGTTAAGAGCAACATGAGACTCAAAGCTTGCCAGACGCGCCCGCTGGTCTTCCCGGAAGGGCACTAATAGGGCTGCTGCGTTGTGTGCCCTTAAGTGCAAGGCGGGGGCTCCGGCTGTGGGGCCTTGTCTATTCTAGCAAAGCCCTTATCCAGTGCCCTCAGGAAGAAGTAATTAAAATCGTGGAGTTGGTCTTGCCAGAAATCCCTGAAATGTAAGCCGGTAATCCTTGAATGACCTTTACAACAAAATAACTCCACATTCAGAATTAAGCAGAGTTTTTAAAAAAGCTATGGTTGCACAGGTTTTTTTCAAAGGTGTGAATATTTTTAACTTTAGCCTTTTAAAAAATGGTTACGATTTGAACATAATCATGTAAAGAAAAAAGAGATGTATATTACAAGTGAAAACAATGAATATTTTGGGGTCTAGAATGCTTGCATGTGCATTCTTAATTTTAGAAGAGGAAAATTCACATTTCTGTTTTTTGAAAATTCACATTTCTAGTCCCTTATTTTTTCATAGACTATGGAGATACATTTCTGTTTCTGGTTGAAAGAGTTTGAAGGAACTACAGCTTATTAAAAGATTTTTTTTCATTAGTTTTAGTTTTTTATTACTTTAAAATTAATTTTGTTATTTCTAAAAATATTACTAGTCCACCACAATTAGAAGAGCTTAGATTTAGTGTGAGAGAAAATAGTTTTAAATTATGACCATATCATCTACTGAGCCCATCACTGCACAGAGTAATTAATCTTTCCAAGATAGCATTTACTTGTGTAAGTGAATGTTTGTACCTTTCCTAGATTATTCACCTAGTGCAGAATGAACCCACAGACAGTGTTGACTGGGTCATGTTTACCACTTTGTGTTACTGACATTCACCTTGCGAAATTGTCATAAGGGTCTCATGACATAGTATGTTGCAAACTCTGAAGTTATTTACATATTTAAGTCATTCTTGAAATACTTATCTCTATTAATTAGAAAAGAAGGAATAATCTGTAAGTCTGAGGCACCATCAAGTGTTCTTATAAAAAGAAATTTCAAAAACTGGTAATAATGCATCTGTGGGTGTTGCTCAGTGGTAAAGCGCTTGCTTAGCATTTGCAAGAAGTTATGCTTGATGATGATGCAAAAACAAAACAAAACCTTAGGCTTCTCTGCTACAAACAATTTTGTATATGTCTTCTACCCAGGGATAGAAATTACTGTGGATTATAAAGCAAGAATTGGATTTTGCTATGTTGTAGTGTAACTTGGTCTTAGGAAAGTGTACCTCCTTTTATAATTGACATAGTCAAATTATTCTTTAAAATTCTTATATTAATTTACATTTCTACCCTAAATACATAGGAATTTTCCTTCCCTAACTTCTTCACAATACTTGGTATTTTCAGATTTCACATTTTTGCCATTCTCACATGTATAAGTAATACTGCATTCATGAGTTCAACAAAAATCAATGAAACACCTACGTTTTCAGTCACTTTGGGCTGCCATGCCAAATCACCATTGGCTGGGTGGCTTAAACAAAAGCCTTTCTAATTTTTCTGGAAGGTGATCCGAGTTTGGGGTGCTAGCATTGTTGGGTTGTTACTGAAGACCCTCTTCTTGAGTTTTTCCTTGGTGCACTGGTGTGTGCACAGAGAGAGAGGGAGGGAAGGACGGAGGAGAGAAGGGCAAGAGAGAGAGAGAGAGAGAGAGACAGAGAGAGACAGAGAGAGACAGAGAGACAGAGAGACAGAGAATCTCTCCTCCTTTAAGAGTATTAATCCTACTATAAAATCTTCACCCTCATGACCTCATCTGAATCTAATTCCCTCCAAAAGAGCCCATCTTCAAACGACATTACATTAAGAATTAGGGCTTCAACATATGAGCTTCTTGGGGAAAAAAGTTCCTATGTGTCAAGTATTATTCCAGATACTGGAGATAACGATTTATGTGCACATCTGCCCGTGTGAAATCTGTAGTCTTCTGGGAGCAGGAGTCAAGAAAGAAAGGCATAATAAAAATCACAGCAGGAGGACAGGGATTGCGGAAACGGGAGTCTGTGTTCTCTGAGCTAGGTGAACTGGTATTGGGGTGGAAGCCCAGATACACGCGGCAGTGCAGGTTCCTTCAGCCCTCACCATTCACGTACATCTGACAGCTCCTTGGAGCACCCAAGGCTCGGCACTCTGGCTGCAGGGGTGATCTCATCCCGCGTGCTGGTCACACGGAAGTGCTGAGGAGACCCCGTCTCCAGAAGTGGGCTTCAAGGAATGCTGGGTAAAAGTTGATGGCTTTGGCTTCCGTTTTCAGTAGCAGTAACCCACTCGTGTTTTGCACCTGTGTTGATTTCGTTTGCTTTCCTGTTCAGGAAGCTCATTTAGTTGTGCTTGTGATCATTTCTCAAGTAAACTGCTTGTTCTAAAATTTTTACGTTTGCTTCAGAGAGAACTTGATGTAATGGACTGTTAGCCGGTTAGTATCAGTGAAAGTGGTTCTGGGTGATAAGAACATTGTGAATCAAGACTCATTCTACTTTCCTTTATTGCTTTATATTAACATAACCAAAGTTCAGTCACAAAATCTCCCCTTATGGTTTGAGTTTATAAAGTCTTGTTTGCAATTCTTTCATATTCTGGCCTCGTGAAAACGCTCTTCTACTAAATACCATAGGTCTTTACTTGAAATTGTTTTTAATGACATACTTGATCAGTCCATAGTTTTCCTTATAAGAATAGTGGTCTAAAAATTATTCATTGAAAAAAATCCATTTTCACCAATTTCCCTGCAGTACCATTGATCCTGCCGATCATATCTTAGACGTGGACGTGTGACTGGGTGCACTGTGTGTCTGGGCCTCCTCGCCTACGAGTCAGTGAACGCTTCCTTTCACCACACAGACAGTAAATGCAGTAAGTTTTCTGTCCCCAAAGCTCCTTCTGCAGTGATTCAGCTCTTCCCTGAAGAGGGAGAGCAGCCCTGGAAAACATGTACAGAGATTAATGTGGCTCTTCCAAAAAACATAAAAAATAAACAAAAAAATAAACGACAGGCCAGTGTCTGTTCCATGACTGTATTCTGCCCAACCCTGCCCTAATCTTTTCAGTTTGTCTATTTATACACCAATGCCAAATTGTTCAAAATGTTTTAGTATTTAAATATTTTTAAAATATTCCCTAGACTAAATCCTTCCTCACTCCAGTTTGCTTCTTTCTCAAAAATTTGATCACCCTTGATTTGTTACTTCTCCATATGGATTTAAAAATCCAATGAACAGTTCCATCAAAATCTGATTGGGTGTTTATAGGAATGTATTGATGAATTTGAAGAGAATTAGCGTGTTTATATGAGAGAGAGAGAATCTCTCCTCTTTTAAAGGTATTAATCCAGGGGCTGGGGATATAGCTCAGTGGAATAAGTGCTTGCCTAGCAAGCACAGGGTCCTGAGTTCAATCCCCAGTACCACAAAAAAAAAAAAAGTATTAATCCTAAACTTCTATAATTAATGTTTGTGATAAATTTCTCTGTTCATTTAGTCATTCCTGATATATTTCAGAAAAGTGCTATGATATTTTTTCTGAAAAACATTGAATATATTTTAACCAGTATCCTAGATAATTTATATATATTTATATCATTTCAGTAAATGATACATTTAAAATATAACATTTATTTTCATTAATGTATAGAAATATTGATTTGGAGATTCTTGATTATGCACCAAGGAAGCATGATGTAGACTCTGACTTATGTTAGTACTTTGTTGATAGATTCTTCTATTCTCTCTATGCAATTACACTGTCTACAGTCATGATAGTTTTGATTCTTTCTATTCCATGTTGTGCCCATGATATTTTCTAGTTTCTTAATGCTCTGGTTAGTACCTTATTGGGACAGTTTGATGAAAATGGTGGTAGCAGATGTTCTTATTTTAATTTTCAAATGAGAGTCATTTACCATTGTATACTTGCTATAGGTTAATGGTAAATTTACTTAACAGAGTATGGAAATTTACATATATTTTTATTTTTTCATAGTTCTATTTAAAAATTACAAATATCTATTTATATTTACAATTATTTTTGGAGCTTTTAGGATAATATTCTGCTTTTATCAGTTGTGGAAGTAATCTTACTGGAGATTACCTATATTAGATATATAATTTTTAAAGTAAGGTAGATTTGCCCTATTAATCTGATTTGTGCCTTTTCTTAAACATGACATTGGGCAAATTTGTTAATGTTTCTAACACTAAGTTTGGCCATCTGTAAATTGGAAACAAAATAACAACTGATCTGAATGAATTACAATACATAAACAATTTTAGCTCTTCAGAATTTCTTACTCTATAAACATTATATTCACAATTACAAAACCCTGAAGTAAAACTGTATTTAAAAATTCTGGTGCATTTAATGATAAGGAAGTGCTTATAATGTTCTATTATATGAAATAGATTCCCAAAGGAACTAACAGGAAAACAAATAATTAAAACCAAAAAAGGCGTTCGTTTCACTCACAGGTCATGACATGTTGTTGTTAAGAGCGTTACTGATGTACAAATGAGTCATACAGACCTTAGAACAAAAGGCTTATGGTGAGAAATCTTGAGAAACGTCGCTGTAATGAAAGTTTACATAGTGCTCAAATATATTGGACATTGGCAAGTAATTCCAGTAAAGAAAGCCTCCTGGGTAGCTGCCTGATTGGGGATGGGTTGCTAGGAAACTGACTGGGCTTTCTGGACACCACTTGCTGTTCTCTCCACAGAGAAATATGAAAAGACCCAGGTATTTTATTTTTAGTTTTTGCTTCAATCAAGCTATTAATTTTGACTTTTTATATAGTTTTAAATATCATATTCAATATTTATGTTTTTTCTTCTATCCTGTTAAAATGAGTAGAAATCACAAACAGTGTTTTGTCAATTTTGGTCAAGATACTTACTTTCCTTTTACAGTGGGCATAATTTTGGATGGACAGAAGGATTAATTCTTTTGATTCTCAACACATAATCCTGCCCGTACAGTGCAACTCTGCATATTCATCCACTGTCCCTCAGCTTTCACTGGGCAAACTTGTTTTCTTTCATCCTGTTGAGAGTCAGCTTAAAGTGTGAATTTCATTAACACACTTATTGAGGGCAACATTTATTTATTTATTTATTTATTTATTTATTATTTTAAAAGTAAAAGAACAAAAACATATTAACAGACACAAAGTAGCATAAGAATAGTACAATCAAAACTGATTTACAGACAAGGTGACAGGGAATCAACAATGGTTGTTGCTTTACATATTGATAACTTTGGAGTGTGTATTCAGGAACACAGATACAGACATGCAAAATTGATCAAACAAATAATCATCAACTATTCATTACTATAAAGTGACCTAAGTTAGTAGTACAACTATGTAAGATATGCTGTACAGTCTTTTTTTTTTTTTTTTTTTTTTTTTTT
>PVLD010021339.1:0-31678 GCA_004027595.1 Dinomys branickii | reverse complement strand
GAGGTATGAAGGGAGACTGCTCAAGGGTAGAAAGCAATCGTGATGAAGGGAAGGAGAGGAGGAAGAGGGGGATAGCTGAGTAGGTATCTATGTATGTGCGGGATGGCTGACATGGTTGCACTGTTGTCTCATGTCATATTGATGTGGGAAACAATCGGTGATTAGTTGTTTGATCAACCTTGTATGTCCATTTGTATTGTCCTGAGTATACACTTTGAAGCCACCAACGTGTAATACGACAACCATTGTTAATCTCCTGCCACCTTATCTGTAGTTTGGCTTTTGTACTGTTCTTGTGCTACTGTGTGTATGTTTGTTAGTGTTTTTGTTCTTTTACTTTTAAAATAAAAAATGAAGGCTTTCACCCCAATTTCAGAAGGCCTGGGAGGCCAGGCACTGTGCCCCTTAGTGGGCAGTGTATGAAGCTATGAGGATGAAGACACAGGTGTAGTAGAGACCCCAGAAATTTGGAAAATCTTGGAAGGTGAAGCATCTAAGGAAACCTGAAAAGAGTGAGCAAAGCCAGCCTAAGAGAAGCTATGGGAACTCCAGCCACCAGAAGTGCCACAGGGGTGGAGTCATTGAAACCCTTTGGAGCTCGCAATTTGCCACAGATTGCTTCAGATGTGGGGATGGAACTACAAGACTTAATATTCCCCTGCTGGATTTTGGACTTGATTTGGTTACAATCCTTTTATTCCCTTGTTTGTAAATTTTAGAATGAAAATGTTTATTCTGTGCCATTGAAAGTTGGAAGTGTTTAACTTGTTTGTGTGCTGACAGGGGCTTGTAGCTAAGAGTTTGCCTTCCATTTTGGAGGAGCCTTGGGACTTGCACTTTGCAGCAATGCTGAACCTGTTAAAAATTTGACAACTGTTGCAGATGGACTAAATGCCTTCTGCATAAAGTGATGTGCATGAGCTTTTGGGGGGGGCAAGAGCAGAATGTTATGGTTCTAATGTAATATAATTTTGATAGACTTAATACTGGTTCTTAAGGATTGTTAAACATGTGTTATAATGTCCAAGTTTTGAAATGTTAAGAATAAGCATGTTTTTGTGTTTGGAAACTGGTTAAAAAGTGTATCTTGTTGCCAAGCTGACAAAGGCTGGATTGTAATGTTTGATACATTGTATCAATATGAAAAGTTTAGAAGTTTAACTAAGCCCCTCAGCAGGGAGTCACAGTCCTTACTGTGTAGATATCCCCATCCTGTTCAAGAAAAGGGAATAGAGATAGTGTGTGTGCTACATTCACCCTAGGCTGGCACGGGTAGCCTGCTTACAATATAGGAGAGGAAAAGAGGCTTGTTCCCCTCCTTTCTTGCTCTTCTTGCTTTTGTTGTATTCTGCTGACTTGAAAAGTTGCCCCATTGCTTGGCCACCCTGCCTTGGAGCCAACTGATTATGCCTCTGCAAACTATGACCTAAATAAACCTTTTCTTCCTTAATTTTGGGTAATGGGTATTTTGTCTCAGCACAGAGAGAAAAGTAAATAAGACACAATGCATAAAATAGAAAAGGACGATATGTGGGGTTATTGAACAGAGCTACATATAACATCGATATACAAAGGTAAGAGTCTTTTGGAACCTCTTGCTCAAAACTTCCTCTTTTAAACAGTTTCTTCCCAATTCATGAGATATATTGTACAATTTGGATCTTATTTACTCATTCAGTTATTCACACTAGTAAAACAATATGATGTTTACATATAAGGGTCTGATTTATTTCAGCTATGAGTATAGTCTGAAGTTTGCATCAATTTACCTATAAAAGTCTCCAGTGTATTGTTCTTTATAGCTAGGTAGTACCCCATTATATGAAAAGAACATCTTTTTTATCCATTCTTCTACTGATGGGCATTTGTGGTATTTCTAAGACTTAGCAATTATAAACTGTGCTGTTATAAACATGGGCGCATATATATCACTGAGGTGTGATATTTTCAATTCTTCTATAAAGATACCCATAAGGAGAATAACTGTGTGGAATGGAACTTGTAATCCTAAGTTTTTAAAGAAATATCCACACTGATTTCCACAGTGGGTGGTTTCACCACTCTGCACTCCCACCAACAGTGTGAAAGGGTTCTTTTCCCCCATATCCCCACCAGCATTTGTTAATGTTTGATCTAGCCATTTGTTAATGGTTGATGATAGTCATTCTTTCTGGGGTGAAATGAAATCTGTTTTCATTGTTTTAATTGGTATGTCATGAATCATCAATGATATTGAACATTTTTTCAGGTAGTTATTTGCTATTTGGATTTCTTCATCTGAGAAGTGTATATTCATGTCAGATGCCCAACTTTGGAATGTGTCTTTCAATTTGGGGGGGGTTCAATTCTTTATATGTTCTAGATATAAGTCCTTTGTCTGAGGGACAACTGGCTATAATTTTTCCCTATGTATGGGTATTCTTTTCACTCTGTGCATGATTTCTTTGTTCTGCAAATGCTTTTTAATAAGGTGAGATCTGACGTGCTGCTTTTTTGTAATATTTCCCTTACAGTATGAGTATTGTTGATGAAGTCTTTTCCTACACCTATATTTTGAGATAATTACCTATTTTTTCTTCAAGGAAATTTAGTGTTTCATTTTAATATTTAGATCTTTGATCCATTTTGACTTTAGTTTAGTGCATGGTGATGAAAAATTGGTTCCTTGAAAGACTAAATAAGATTGATAAACCATTAACCAACCTTACCAGAAAGAGGAAAGTGAAAACAACAAATCAAGACATTAGGAATGAAAAGCGGGACTCACAAAGGATCCCACAAAAATATAGGAGATCTTCAATATGTACTATGAGAAGCCATATTCTAATAAGATGGAAAACACAGAAGAAGTGGACAGATGCCTAGACACAATCAAATAACCAAAACTAAAGTGAGGTGATAGAAAATTGCTAAGTAACTAGCCCATGAAATTGAAAATCTAAATAAAAATATACCAAGAAACAAAAGTCCAGTCCCTAACAGATTCACAGTTGAATTCTACAAGATATTTAGTGAAGAACTGATGTGACTAATGCTAAAACTCTTTAAAGAAACTGAAAGGGGAGGAGCACTGCCAAAATGATTCCCGGAAGCAAGTATTACTCTGATTCTAAAACGAGAGATGGATGCTATCAAAAAAGAAAACTACAGACCAATCTTCTTAATGAACAAAAATGTGAAAATACTTAATTAGTCATTGGAAACAGAATGAAGCAAATCATCAAGAAGATTATACATCATCACCAAGTAAGATTCATCCCAGGGATTCAGAGGTATTCAACATATGCAAATCAATAAATGTAAGACACAATATTAACAGAACCAAAGACAAAAATACCATAATAATGTCAATAGGTGAAGAAAAAGCATTTGACAAAGTCCAACACACATTCATGATAAAAACCCCACACAAAATTGTACTACATGGCCTTTACTGCAATCTTATAAAAGCCATCTATGATAAATAACCTGCTGACATCATATTAAATGGTCAGAATCTAAAAGCTTACACTCTAAAATCATTAACAAGACAAAGATATCCATTATCATAACTCCTATTCAATGTAGTTCTGGAAACATTAGCAATTAGACAATAGAAAAATGTAAAAGAAATACAGATAGGACAGGAAAATTTTAAATTATCATTATTTGCAGATGGCAGAATACAAAAGACCCACAAAACTCCACTAAAAGACTTCTAGATTTAATATCCAAATTCAGTAGTGTAGTGGGATACAATGTCAACACTCATAAATCAATAACATTCCTGTACATAAGCAACAACATCACAGAGAGAGAAATTAGGGAGAGCATATCCTTCACAATATCATCTAAAAACCTGATATACTTAGGAACCAATCTAACAAAAGATGTGAAATAGCTCTACAGTGAAAATTACAGTACCCTAAAATAGGAGATTAAAGAGCATATCAGAAAATTGAAAAATGCTCCTTGCTCTTGAATAAGAAGAACAAACATAGTGAAAATGGCAATACTCACAAAACTGCTATACAGTTTTAAAGCATTCCCAATGAAAATACCATTAGGATACCTTGGAGGTCTACAGAAAACACTCCTAAAATTTATTTGGAATCAGAAGAGACAGAAAATAGCAAAACAAAATGTGACAACAAAGGCAAGTCAGGGGACACCATAATCTCTAACTTGAAATTGTACTACAAAGCTACTGTGTTAAAATCAGGATGGTATTTCAAAGAAAACAGGCCTGAGGATCAATGAAACAGAATAGATGATGCAGACTCAACACCAAAAACACTCAGCCACCTTATCTTTGACAAGAGAGCCAAATATGTTCACTGAAAGAAAGACAGTCTCCTTAATAAATGATGCTGGAAAAACTGGCTTTTCACATGCTGAAGAATAGTGGGAATCTGGATAAGACAAAATGAGCTTTAATTTAAATTTTTTTAAAAAAATATGGCTAATGTAGCTTAGAGGCTAGTACTTTCCTAAGCATTCAATTCTATATTTTATTTCTTCACCCTCAGAAAAATAAAATGACATTTATGCAGCAGTTATATGAGCCAGGGATTTTGTCTGCGTTTGTGTGTTTGTGTGTGTGTGTGTGTGTGTGTGTGTGTGTGTGTGTTCACTTCTTTAGCATAAAAGCTCTATAAAGTGGGTATCACCATTACATTAACTTTAAAGATTACTAATCCAAGCTAATTAGACCAATTCCATCTATCTACAGAGTTGAGATCTGACTACTATAGCATTAGTTCTTTTTTACTGGTTTATTCTCACTTGTTGTCTATGTAGAAAAATAATTTCAGAATTAGATAAGAAAAGTTTATCCTGGCAAACTAAACTGAGGAAAAAATAATTTTTATCTCTTTATGAAAAGATTTTTTAAGGGTTAAAAAATATTTCCAAAGTAATAATTGTATTTAGCATTGTGGTCTTCACAGTGGTCAGAATAGGCCTTTCACACCTTTTCAAAGATAGACCTTTATCAGCTGCAGATGCCTCAGACTGTGCACTAAGAACTCTAGCGCAAATACAGTGCTATCTCAGTTCACAAGTGCAAAATTTTGGTTGAAATGGGAGCATTTAGCAAAATCTTGTTTTTGTTTTCAAACTGTGTTGAGTGACAAACACCACAAAGGTCTTCTTTCTTCCCACATAAATACAAATATGGCCATCTCTTTTCAAAATAGTAGGACAAATTATGTTCCTGAACTAAGGTACCACTCTATTTAGCAGTTTTATCAAACAGTTCGAAAACTCACTGAGGTTGGGGTATGGTGTGGCTGATCTGGCTTAGAGGTTGAAAACTTGAATTATTGTGATTTCAACTTTTGATCTATGATTGCCATGTTGGTTTATCTTCATATGGCTGCTGAACCAGATGTACTGCCTTAGGCATCTACTTCACATTTAGTGAATAGGACTGGACCCTGAAATTTTGATCCCATACCAATGATAAATTGCTTTAGCAGCTGGTTAGGAAAAGTACCTAAGCCCAAGTAAAGAGTCTTCACTTTGGTTATGTTCAATCTCAAGTTTCAAGGCCAACTAGAAGGGTAGTGCATTTTTTTAGTCTTACAAGATTCAATTTGTAAATTATGATATATATTATAGAGGTAAAAGACTTCTAAAATGAAAATTATGGATCTCCAAAGAAAGAAACTTGACAGGACATAAGAAATTGGGCAGAATTTTCTTCTTCTTGGATCAGAAGAACTAATATCATAAAAATAGTATTACCAAAACATTACCCATAGATTTAATACGATCCCTATTAAAATACCAAAATATTCCTCGCAGAACTAGAGAAAAGAGTGCTAAAATTCATATGGAACCAGAAAAGGGCCAGTACAGCCAAAGCAATGCTGCTTGAGAAGAGAAAAACTGGAGACAACACAATACCAGATTTCTAGATATACTATGAAGCTATAGTAACAAAAACAATATGATACTGCCACAAAAATTGAAAATGTAGGTCAGTGAAGTAGAATAACACCACACAAAAAAGCCCATGCAACTATAACTATCCCAGTTTTTTACAAAGGGTCTAGAAATATATTGAGAGAAATGGAGATTCTTTAAAAAATTGTGCTGGGTAAGTGCAAAGTACTTAAAGGTTTGGTAAATACAAATTACTTAGAGGAAATAACTATATATACAATTGTAGAAAATTGAAATGTGATCTCTGTCTTCATGCTGTACTAAAATCAAAAGGAATCAAAGACCTAGGTATAAAAAAAGAAACTCTAAACTGATTGAATGATAATATTGGGGAAATACTTGAAGCTACGGGTATAGGAAAATACTTACTGACTATAAATATAATAGCATAGGAAATAATGTCAAGTATAAAAATGAGACTACATAAAATTAAAAGTTTCTGCACAGCAAAGGAAGCAATAAACAGAGTGAAGGGACAACACATATAACAGAATAAAAATTTTTGCAGGCTAGCCTTCTCTTAAAGGGCTAATATGTAGAACACATAAAAATTACAAAAACCTACCATGCATAAAACAAATAATCCTATGAAATTATAAGAAATACATTAAATATCTTCAGCTGTTACTATGTGGAACATACAGGTACATTACAGGCTCTTGTGTACAACAAGGAAAGAATTACCAAATGTACACGCAATAGTAAAAAGCTACATTCATTGAAGACTATGGGAACTTACGCTTTGGAAAAGTACATGCCAAAAAAACATATATCATAGACCAAGAAAGGTTCTAGGGTAACAGAAAATCATTACACACAGTGCAAAGCACAAAAAAGTAACAACAGCAGCAGCATCAGGGCAACAAAAAAAATTAATAAATCAGGTTTTCAGAATTTAAAGGCCACACAGCTCTACATGCGTCTCCCCCTAAATCTCTAGGTGGCACTGATAGGAATGATTGACAGGATGCTGAATTATCTCAGGGGCTCTCAAAATGCATGATTGTCCCAAAATTCACTCTTCTTAACTGTATTTATGACATGTAGAGCATAATTATGAACCTGTTACGATGAGAGATTAAGGGTAGAGGTGACTGGAAGGTCAGGCTGGGAGGTCCAACATTCATGTGCTTTCACCTAGAGCATCAGAGATCTCCTGAATTTTTATTATTTAGTTTTCTACCCCTCTTAGGACAATGGGAGCAGAAAAACTGTAGGGTATTATTGAGTTTTAAGTGGAAGGAAAGGAGTGACTCCCTCAGTTTCATTGTTTCTAACTGTACTACAACCATTAGGAAAATGCAAATTAAAATAATTTTATGGTTCTATCCTGCCCCAATCAGAATGACTATCATCAGGAACACAAAAAAGATGAATACTGGGGAAGATGCAGGTAAAATAAAGCCTACTATTTTATTAGTGATACATATTCTAGTTCAAACATAATGGGCACTAAAAAATTGAACTTCAAAAGTTAAGATTTGTTTCAGATATATTTTGTAAGTGAAATTTGCAAGCAGACACGCTCTCCTTTGCACTGTTTTTCAATGGCCACCTTAAATGATTGTGGGCACTGGAACACAAGGGCTCCTATTTTGAGGTTTTGGTGTCCTGGTTCTAATTCACGATTAAAGATTTAGGCTGAAAGAATTAAAAAATGTTTTTTAAGAAGCTATAAGGCTGTTGATCAAGCATTTATTATGTACTTCACTGTACTAAATGCACTTCATATGCATTATATCATTTGATAAAAGTAATGATCCTATAAACCCACTAAGTTTAATTATTATACTTACTTTGTTGATGAAGACACTGTAACCCAGAAATTTATTTATGGATTTGAACCTGTTAAATGACAAAGTTTGTAGTGATAGTAGCTAAACCATACTAAAATATCTGTAAATATTATAATTGTACACTTTGCTAAATAGTTTATGAATGTTCCTTCATTTTCTAGATAGGCCCAGGGTTATACATATAGTTAAAGATTGGTAGTTCCCCCTCAAAAATGCCTGAAAAACTATTTCTGAAATAATACAAATTGAATATTATTTCCTCTAATTCTTTTCTTGTGTTTGATGTCTATGTAGATAAGTGATATGATTCTAATAAAGTATTTCTTTAAAATGTCAGGTTTTAGAAGAAAATATGGAGGGCACTAATTAAGGTAGTAAATGGAGTCTATTACTGATGTCAATTCATATTTCATTTCATTTTGTTCCCCATCAGCAATATGGGCAGAGTGTCTTGGTGGATTAAAAAGTAGTTCAAGATACAGTCTTGGAGGAATTTTTGTATAACAAAACCATGTAAAATTTTCATTTTCTTATAAAAATGTTGGAATCCAGTATAGAAGCTGTGTTTGGATCAATACAATGAAAATGAATATAATGCAAGTAATCTGAGAACAGAACAGGAGAGATGGTGTCAGAAGTCTGAGTAGATATTCAAACATCACTGTCCTGAAAGCGGTACTATAGCAGAGGCTTGAGTATCGTGGTGATATCTCCATTGATTAAAAGATAGAGACTGACAATATGCAATGTAATAGCCATTGTTATTATCCTACAATCTTGTTTTGAAATCTTATATAATTTTTTTTATTGTTTCTTCTTCTCTTTAAAGTATAATGATAGAGACTGAATTCTATGGGTTTTTTTGGAAAGACACTTCTTTACTAGCATGTATGTTCTGGTCTCTAGACAAGAAAGAATCACTAAATTCTTAAAATTAATTGACTATACCACATATTAAGCAACAACTTTGAATATTCCATGCACTTGAGTACATGACATATGTGTATTGGGGAAAGTTAAACACTGCATACAGACAAATATGACTAGATAATCCTATTATCTTGCCTCAGCCACTTATTTCCATCAGGAAAAATATCATTTTGTTTTATTTTGCACAATTGTGTCACTGTTAGAGGTATAACATTTAATTTTTAAAATATGTTTGGTAATTTGTACTTCTTTTTGAAGTACTTAATAATGTTCTTTGTTCATTGTTTTATTATGGAGTTTGATATTCACTACTAATGTTTGAGAACTTTTATATATAAATTCATTTTCTATTATCCCTATCATCATAAATACAAAAAACAAAGCAAGATAGTAACATAAAGAATTCAAAAAATGTGATGATCTTAATTATCTTCCAAAAATATTACATCAACCAGCTTTAACTTTAAAAAGAGAACTTACAAAGTTATTTAATGTATTTTATTAAGATACTTGTCTTATTGATGATATATTTTAAAACAATAGTTTTTCCTTCTAAAATAACATAGCTGTTATTTTCTTGCAAGAAACATATTTATGGCTTTAAAAAAGATAAGGGATCCTGTTGAGGAGGTAGATTTTTTTGCTATTTTTATATCCCACATTTAAAATTATGACTTTTTGGTTTATTATGAGCATAAAGAAGAGGACTAGTATCATGAGTAGGAGTGAGATTTTCATTTTTATTTATTAGAAGTTTAAGTATTGAAAGAAACTACTTAAAATAATATGAGCGGAGACAACAATGTCCCCCAAAATTCATTAAAATGCTATTCTTACTGATTTTTAGAATCAATTTCACTTTTTATTCATTTATTAATGTACATATTTAGTGTATTATTTAAACACATGAGTACACTGCACTGATCAAATCAAATTACCATTTCTTTCTCATTTCTTTATGTTTGGAGCCTTCAAGCTTCTCTTTCCTAGGACTTTATAAAATACCTAGTAAGTTATTGCGAACTATAGCCACTGACCTTGCTCTGCTTTAGAACAGTAGAACTTACTACTTTTATCTAGCTGCACTTAGGAACCCGTAAAAACCTTCCTCTTTCCCCTTTATCACTATCTTACCCAGCTTTTAGTAATCATCATAATTTTGTTTTTCTTCCATGTTTTGTAATAATTTGGTTTTTCATACTTTAGCTTTAACATCAACCTATACTGAAATCCCTATAAGTAAATTTGACAGTGTTACACCTATACAATCTTGAAAATACTTCCCTGCCAATTACACAAAACCAAAGAGCAAAATATAAATGTTTTATGCTTTCAACACTGTGCCTCTTGTTGATTAATATCCTGATTATTAAATATACACTGTCTTGCTTAATTTCCCATTGCTGAGACAAAATACCTGACACCCACAAGTTAAAGGACAGGTTTACTTTGGCTCACAGTTTGTAGAAGATTAGGTCTGTAGTTGGCTGGCTGCAAGGCAGGAAGCATGGCCGTGTAGAAAGAGCTCATGGTAAGGCAGGCAGGAAGCAACATCAAGGGAGAAGGACGGCTGTGTATAGTAATATATACTACTAGATATAGTATAATACTATTATATTTGATGTATATAATATATATATATATAACTTTCAAACTATATTTTGCATCAGAAGTGCTGTACTTGTTAGTTCCTTAAAAATATGGCTTTACTCATTACTAGATTTTTGTTTATCAAATTTGAGGGGAGAAATGGTGCTTCTGTGGTATCAGGGTATCTCCAGAGTGATCAGATGTTTCAAGCTTGCTCCTCATTGTGACGATATAGGGAGGTGGTAAAAACTTACAAGGTAGGTATTAATGAATGGTAATTAGGTCATTTGAGACCGTCTGTTTAAAAGTTTAAGACAGTTCTTGTGGATCTTCATGTACTTCTCATGAGAGTGGGTTGTAATAAAACAGAAAAGACTGGTCCTCCCTGATTTCTTATCTCACAGTGTGATTGAAACCTTTTGCTTGTGCTCCCACATAATGCTCTCTACCATGAAGCCCTCACCAGAGCCTGAAAAATGCGGGAACTTAGGTTTTACTTTCAGCTTCCCAATATGTGACCTAATGAAGATCTATTTTATTATACCAACCAAAAGTGAACTAATGCTCATATATAGTCACATTTTTAATAAATATCTCATCTGATGCCCGTGTGGGTGTTCCCAACAGTCTATGTAGTTTTAAGTGCTCTATATATTGTATTTACTTTTCTTTCTCAAAAAGGAGCTACAAAATCTTGAATTGGAAAAATTATGCAACAGTGCCCCTCCATCATATATGGCAAAATATCTACATACCAAACTTTTATATTATATATTTTGGGTTTATATCATAATGTTTTCATATATTTACCAAAATTTTAAAGAAAAGGATGAATTGGGATAATTTTGAAAATGGAAATTTCATTAAATAAGTTTATTTTCATTAATAATCTCATGCAGGGACCTTGATTTGTGTGATTCACATAAGCATTGTAATTTTCAATTTTCTGGTCTGCCGGTTCTTTTGAGAGAAGTATGAGGCTTTATTATTCTCTTGACCTCTCCTTAACTGTATTGAATTCTGAAAATGTGGTGACGCATGAGGAGTGAAATTGAAGTAAAACTCAGGTATTAGTTCCACTGTGATAACAAAAGCACCTTCAAATCACAGCGGCTCACAATTTAAAACATTTTCTCGTGCACATTTTGTATGGCAGCCATAAGACACTTGTGGCTCTGCTACAATCCACAGCTCTGGCTCAGTCTTCAGCATATGTTCTTAATTCTCAAATGTTTATTAAAAGCTAACCCCTACTTTACATGAAACGTACTCATCACAATAGCAGTGGGAAGAGATAGAGTTAAGTGCAGTCATATATAAGTCCTGTTCTAGGACACAGTGTAAATCATATCTACGTATTCCTTTCACCAAAGTATGTCTGAGAATTCAGCGAGGGAGCCTACGTAATGCACAAGTAGTCATGCCAAGTTACTCAGTGAAGGTGAGCGTGGACAATTTGTTACAAGAAGGAAATGAACTGTGCAAGCAATTTAATGATCTAATCACTGGTCCAATTAACAGTCTGATTTTAACTACAAGGTGTTTATTATTAAATAAATTACCCCTTTCCATAGATGATGCCCCCGAAATATGTATTAGAATAATATAACAAAGTTTTAAGTGAAAATTTAAATTTAATGATCAATAGTTTAGATTTAATTTTACATTTATACTTTGATGACTTGGATTTGGCTTGTTGCCAATGTCTTTTTCATTCTTTTGTCTTTGATTACAAGCTCCACGAAGTATCCCATTGTATCTTCAATGTACAAAGCAAAGTTTGATCAGCCAGGCAAAGTTCAAGAGATGTTGCTCAGTAAGTATATGTTAAAAGTGGCTTGAATTAGCAAGGTTTGTAATAAAACATCTTGTTAATTTGGATATGTTTTCAAAATATCCCTGAAACTCCATTGGCCCCTTACATCTTTACTGTTCATTGATAAAATAGAATTTTCTTGAAGTATCCACAGATAAAGACAATTGATAAAAAGATCCATGGGATTAGATAATTAACGGCTATCTTTATTAAATTTCTCTTAGTAAAAGTTATGTTGAAAATGCTTTACAAGATAAAATCTGGACCTTTGTTTTGCTGATCATGGTATATAGAGTAACTTGCAAGATGCCTGGTATGCAGCATGCACTCAGCAAATGCATGCTGGTAAAGGTTTTCTTATATTGTTAGGCCACAATATTCAATTTCTTTTTCTTTTCTATTGCTCTTTAAAATCCCTTTTTATATCCTCTAGTTTCGGGCAAAGCTCCTGTCTGGACTGGAAAATTAACTGGGTTTGGATGAATCTTTGTATCTCAGTGCTGCACTCTTTTCCCTCAGAGCAAGTTTCTTTATCTATCAGATGTCCACGAGGGAGACAAAGTTGGCAGGATTGTTCTATTCCCTGAGAGTTTAAAGGCCATTTTTCTAAGGAAAAAACTTTCTGCTTTAAAATGTCCAGATAGTCTCTTCAGTGAAACTCGTCCTTACTCTCTCTTTCAAAGAAAGACAAACTCCTCAGCTAAATTCCTAAAATATATCTGAATTTGCAGTGAACTCTTGGTTTAGTTATTCCAAGATACTTTAAATACCCAATAAATCTACTAGGTTTTTAGATGTGCAGGGCATCTGGGAAAGTTATAAAATATTCCAAACTTTAACTTCACTTTCTATCACCTCTTCCCAATTCAGTATCTCCCATTTTAATCCCATACTACTTTATGTTCTTATTTTGTTTTTATGAATGAGTAGTAATCTATGGTATAAATATATCATAATTTTTAACCTTTTCCCTGTATGTCTATATTTAAATTATACTTTGTTTAGTTTCTATAAATAGAACTATGAACATACTTTTTTCTTCAAAAAATATTTTCTGGAGAAATTTTAATTTGACAACAAAAGTAAGCAGAAAGTACAAAAATTTCCCATATACCTCTTGACCTCAAACATATAAAGTCTCCCTCATTAATCATTATCCTACACTAGACTCATGTATTTGTTGCAATTGATGAAGTAATATGAACATATTAGAAGCACCTATAGTCCACTGTTTATCTTAAAATTCACTATTGATGTACATTCAGTGGGTTTAGATATGACTTCTATCCTTATTATAGTATGATATAGAGTATGTACATTGTTCTAAAAATCTCTGCCTTGACCAGTTTTTCCTCGCAACAATCACTAGCAAATACTGAGATAGCTCTTAATTTTTCCATAGATTTTGTGTTCCTGGAGGTGTTATATAATGAATACCACGTAACATGTAACCATTTCAGATTCACTTCTTCCTTTTTCTTTTTCTTTCTTTCTTTCTTTCTTTCTTTCTTTCTTTCTTTCTTTCTTTCTTTCTTTCTTTCTTTCTTCCTTCCTTCCTTCCTTCCTTCCTTCCTTCCTTTCTTGATTTCTTTCTTTCTTTCTCTCTTTATTTCTTTCTTTCTCTCTTTCTTCCTTTCTTTTTTGGTACTCAGAGCCTTGTCCTTGCATGGCAGGTGTTGTGCCACTAAGTCACATTCCTGGCCCTACTTCTTCCACTTTTTACCATTCATCTGTATATATCTTCTATGTTTATTCATGATTTGATAAGTTATTTTTGATGCTGAAAATTTCTTTATTATTTGTATGTATCACAGGTTATTTGTTCACTTGTTTACTAAAGGTTATTCAGATTTTTCCCAATTCTTAAAAACATGAATAAAGTTGCTTGTGCAGTTTCTATACACATGCACATTTTTATAGCCATGTATTTTTCGTTTTATTGGTTATACACTATCTGCAGTAAAGTGTGGGTGTTCTTGACAATGTACATCTTGAAATTGATTAACATTTTAACTTTATTCATAAAGTTTGTTCTAAGAAACTATCTTTTTATAAATAAAAACCTGCAAATGTAAAATAAAACTAACTTTTTAACTCTTGCTATTTGAACTATGAAAGTTATGCAGGTAATCTTTTGCCATTTTTCTCCATGTATTTTAAATATTTAAAGCTACAGTTATCATTTGCTATATCATTTGCATTAAAACAAGCTCAGCTTGACCCACTTAATCCAGCTCCTTTGTGAGACTATTACTGGGATTTAGGTGCTTCAGTCTCCTTATAGAGTTAATTTATAGGCTTTATCTATCCTGAACAAATAGTTGGTTGAAACAAGTATAAATGGTGGCAAACGTTCACATTTATTAAAGGCAGGAACAAACAGACTCTGCAGAGTGAGTATGGACCAAGTAAAAGGAGGGGAAAAAGAAAAGAAACAAAAAATATACCCTAGAGTGTACGTTGGGCTACTGTGAAGAGACATTTTATCAAGCACTTAATTTTGACTGTCAATTATTTAATATTCCCCATGCTACATCATGTCTAGGTCAGTCTCTCAAAAATCTGCTTCACTTTTCTCATGAAGTCCACAAGCAGGACTTTGAGATTTGTTCTGCACTTGTGTCCCTGAAATTTACAATTAACATGTCATGCCTATTTACCTCGTCAGTCTTAGCCATGCCCTGCACTCCTATCTCAAGACTCCTGAGTAAACCATAGTACACACATTGCTCATAGCCCCCCTTAATCTTCAGACAATACATTCCAAGACCTCAAGTGGACACTTGAAACAGCAGAGAGTGTTAAATGCAATCTATACCATTTTTATACATACATGTCTATGATACAGTTTAACTTGTGAATTACACACAGTAAGAAATTAACAATAACATCATAGATTTTTTTCTTTCCTTAAATCAAGTACTTCAACTTCTTTATAGGACACATTTGCAGTACAATGTTTGCATTCTTTGTGTGAAATTGGTCTTAGAATATGTTGCCATCTCTTGATCTCTAGAACTACTGTTTATTGTATATCTTATCTCTGGCTGCTGTCGCTGACTTGAGGCTTTTGTTCCTTTTCTAGGTTGTGCGTCTAGGCTCTTGGCGGGCTAGCTTTGGGGGTGTGGCTGAGGGAGAGGGATCCTGGGGCTGGGACAGGGCTGCGGGGCCTGAGGCATCCCTGAGAGCCCAGCACACCAGGACCGCATGGTCACGCAGGGCCTGGTGCAGATCCCCACCCCCCGGGTGTCCTCAGGTGGTTTGTGGCATCCTTGCCCATGCTCTGCAGCAGGTCTTTTCCTGCATCCCACAGAGGGACCATGCCCAGCTGCGTTCCCCAGCAGGACTACAGCCAGTGGCAGCCGTGCATGCCTGGATGGCAGCTTTATAAACTGCACCAGCTCAGAGTCCATCCAGTGGCAGCTTTGGATGACATAGCTAGGCTGCACTGGGCAATTCCTTGGAACTGGCCTGAGTATCAGGCCTGCCCCCTGCCTTTGCCCAGCAGCAGCTTTGTATGCTGTAGCCAGGTGGTTCCCCTCCTTCACTGTGAAGCTGACAACGCCGGCTCAGCCTCTGCCCAGGAGTGGTGTCTCGGTGCCCCACCTGTGGCTCATACCACCCAAGATCAACTCCATGTTGCTGGACATTTCCCAATTAGCATTGGCAAACAAGAAGGGGTCTCCAGTCCGAAGTAGGGTGTGCCATGGAGCCTCTGGGCATCTGGATGCACTGAGGGAGCCAGCGAAGGGCGAGAGTTGAGTAGCCGTGGCTGGCGAGGTGCATGGAGCTGGCTGGCTCTAAGCGGAATATTGCTACACTGGCATAGTCGGGGTAAAAGACTGTGTCCCTTCCGCCACCGCTCACTTCCTTCTTGGAGTCAGCACACTGAGGTCTCCACTACACTTACTGTCACTGCTCCCTCTCTGGCCTCTGCCTCCGTTCTGGTTTTGGTTCGCCCCATGGATCTGCTCACGCCATTGTAGCCGCCTGAGTTGGTTCTCTGGGAGGGGTGCTATTTGCTATTGGTATAATTCAGTATTTGGGTGACAAACCTCCCAGAGGGTTTTTCTCTGCTGCCATCCCAGTTGCTATCTTCCCAGAAGTTCTTCTCTCCCTCATTATTATGCCATTATACTCAAATTATATCTTTATTGAAATTATTTTAAGAAGCATCTTAAATTATCCCTGCTATTAGTTATCCAATAATCTCATTATCACACCAGCTGAATTTTTAGAGAAACATTTTAGTGTTGAGATTTTTTCATTTAAATTTGTTTTCTCTTTGATTTATGATTTATATTTATGATTTATATTTTACTATTTTTACTTTTATGAAACCAATCTGTTAAAAATATGGTAAAAAATTATTTTATGTAGTCATTTATTCTTAAAACCATTTCTCCATTTAACAATAATTTGATTATATATTTATTTTCCCAAATATATACCCATTTTAATTAGATTCTAGCTACACTATAGGTATAATTCTTTATTAAAGAGAACAAAAAAGAAAAACTGAAAATATAAAGGTTTCCTACTGGACTTTTCAGGATTGTGATGCTGACATATAATTTAGTACTTGTATGATTTTGGAAAATTATGTAACCTTATTTTTCTTCCAGTTTCAAAACTCAAAGCAGTGAAAGAAAAGTCAGATTGGCCTTCAGTATAATAGACCAATAATATTGGTCTATTATTCTGTGTTTGGGTGGGAAGGGACATACATACACACATAGCCTATATATATTCTGTTCTTTAAGGTAAAACTATTTTAAAAACATAAATAATTGATATTTAAAATTAAAATTTTATGAAGCTAAGAAAACTATTTTGTGGGAAAGTGGTAAATTCATTTGAGGCAAGTAGTGTTTGTATTTATGTTTTTAGAATAAAAACGGACCTAAGTGTCAAGGGATATGAAATGCACCCTGAGATCTATGTTATAGAAGAACATTTTAGTGTTGAGATTTTCTTTTTCATTTAAATTTATATTTTCTCTTTGATTTGCAAATTCCATATGTCAGCTTGACTCAGTGGAATGAAAAGCACATGGTTATTGATTTCATTATGGTGCTGTTCTTCATAAAGGCACATTACATTGGCCAAATAATTCAATCTCTAGCTTCTCATTTTTCACCTCTGGAAATTAGAATGATTTATTAACATACAAAGCATCTGTCTAGGATAATGTTTCGCTTGTTATATGTAGACACTAAAATAGCCAATAATATTGCATTATTGAATCTAAACATCAAAATACATTTTGGTGATCAAAAGAGAGAAAAATAAAAGGATCTTTCTTATTTCCCCAACCATTTCTGACAGTGTATACCTCATTTTGGCTCTGTATGCCATCTTCAGTGATACTTCACAATGACAATAGAAGCATTTTTAATTTAGACATTATTAATAACACTTTTTTCTGTTTATATCTAGCATTACTGAGCATTCTTATTAGATTAAATTGTCATTGTCTTTGATAGTGAGATTAAATCCTGGTAGTTATTATTGAGTGAATTCCAGTAGAACTAAGTATTATGACAAAATTGTGGATGTTGGAAAGAAGGAAATCTCATGGTTGAAAAAAACGGCCTAGAAATAGACATAATAGTGACTCCTGGGAAGGGAAATAAGTAATACAAATGGAATTTTAGCTACTAGCATTCTTACTAGTAAATTGGACTTCAAAAACTTTTCTCACAGAAGAAATTGCACATTTTACTGTCAAGATTTAGACAAATTAAAGAAAAACCTTCCAACATTTGCTGATAATTCTGAAAAACAGTGAAACCAAATTAACAATTAAAAATAACATAAAATATAAGGCAGCAAAACTGTAGGATATACCTAAAATGATTCTGTTCTAAATAATCATAATATTGAGACTTTAGGAATACTGTCTTAGTTACTTTTCTCAATGCTAAGATTAACTACCCAACACCCAAAGTTAAAGGAGGAAAGGTTTATTGTACATTACAGTTTGTAGTGGTTTCAGTTCATAGTTAGCTGGCTCCAACATATGGTGGCATAGCAGAGGATCATTGCAAATGAGAAATAGTTCATGGTGGGCAAAAGACAACAAAGCAGCAAAGTAGTGAGGAAGTAGCAACACCAGCCTGCCACTTCCTTTTATTTTTTCCAGGCTACCCACCCTTTGGGTGGTGCCACCCACACACATGGTGGGACTTCCCATATACCAAGCACAGAAATATAACAAACCAATCAGTGGATTAATTTAGTAATTGTACACCCTTAATCCCATCATCACTCACCTTTTCCGAACTCCTTTAAAAAGTGGCAAAAATGATGAGATAAGTGTGTTCAAGGCAAGGCGATATACTTGGAGGTGGGTTAATCACAATGTGTCTTTTACTGTAATTTATTCTTAAATTTAAATATAAATGTTAACATCACAATAGCTATTACGAAAAGAAATGATTTAGAAACCCAGTGTAGTGCCATAATCAATATTGGGGCTTCCTCAATCACTACTGGGGATCACAGAGATGATCTCTGATGACTTGTGCCTACATGAAAAGAAAGATGCCTGACACGAGGAGAGGACTAACCACTGCTCTGTTAAAAGAGCACACTGCCTTAAACACATAATGAGAACAAAGTGTTCTATACTGAAAGAGAAAAAAAGTCATTCTAGGAGAAAGGAGGCCAAAAGACAGTTCAAGGAAAGTACATGTTACACTTGAGCTGATAACATTGGAGATAGCTGTGCTAATGGTATTGGTGACAGCTTGGGAAACAGCATCCAAAATATCTCCCTATCTTGCAACTGTGAAATCACGTCTCCCTCCAAGTTGTGCTATGCTCTGTCTTCAGAATCTTATTAGCAACTGACCTTTCAGGAGACCCCAGAGCACACTAGAGCTTACAAGCAAAGCACTTTGTATGCACATTTTCAGTGCTGAATCCTACACCTAAGTTCACAACTATTATGTGAGTGTTTTTGCATAACAACATATACTCTTTAGAAAATTAAGTAAAATAAATGCATATATAGGAATTTGTGTGTGTATGTAGTTCAGAGCTTTTGCATATGAGGGCTTTGCCTTGAATATCAGTCAATGACAAAATGTATTGAAGCCCCGTTTGGCTTTACTCTGGCTGTATCATTGCAAATGGCTTATTTGTCCTTTCTGAACATCAATTAACTCATAAGATTAGAATAATCTAGAATCCCTACTGGCTAATTTTTTCTCATAGCAGACATGAAGCCAGAGAGAACAATCTGGAGGAGCTAATATCACAGAACCATAGCAAAAAACACAGGTGACCTCCTTTCACTAATGAGATGTAAATTGCTATCCAGACTGGAAAAGAAAATGGGATTGAAAACTTAAAGAATATGAGTTGTTGCCTTCACCTCCAGACAGTGAATCTCTGGGGCTAGGGCTGAGCATGCTCCATATTTTATAAAATCTTCAAATCACCATATTATCTAAGGGGATTTCATTTCAAACTGTCAGAAATTGTGAATTCCAACAAAAATTATATTTTTATTACAGCCTACTCTGCATGTTTTGTGGTTATGTGTGTGTGTGTGTGGGTGTGTGAAGCAACAGAGCCAGAGAGATTAAAACATGGACAGAATGCTTTATAAATAAGTAAACGTAGATGAGGAGAGAGTTTGAAACACTTTCTGTTTTAGAGAAAGACATAGAATGTGTTGTCCATCTAAACAGGAAATAAAATTAAATAGTACCTTTGTTTATAAGATGGATTTATGCAGCAAATAAATTCATCTGATACATTCATAGTCTGACAACCATCCAGTTTGTAGTAAATGAATCTTTTGAACACAAAATTAACTTTCTGTAATGTACAAAGCACAGAGATTTGGACATCTGGCACTATGTCAGAAAGATGATAATACTGGCAGTTAGCAGAAAGAATCTTGTAGGTCACTAAATAAAGGTTATATTTTTTCACATTTTTGCAAGTCCATTTCAGAGTTACTCTACAAGATTTTCAGTAGAAAATCATGATTCTGGAAAAGAACTTTCGTATGTAGCAAATAAACATAGAAATATGGTAATCAACAACCAACTGTAGTTAGGTATGCACTGTATAATTGAATTTATTTTATAACTTATTCATAAGTTCATTTCATAAGGCATTCAGAAGCTTATAGGTAAAGTTCTAAATCTTTTAAATTTTTTTCATGTGCGTGACAAAGGATTTCATAAAATGTTATGCTGTTTTTATTCCTTTCTTAGAATACACAATTGTGTGTTCTTCTGTAGAAAATATTTTTAAATGTATACGGAAGCAGAAAAGATACAAAATAGTTAAACAATCTTGAGCAAACAGAGCACAGCAGGAAGCATTACAATCCATATTTCAAGTTACACCACAAAGTTACAGTAACAAAGACAGTGTGATATTGATACAAAGACAGACATGTTGACCAATTTAATAGAACTGAGGATGCATAAACAACCACATAAACTTTCCACCATCTGATTTTTGACAAAGGTGCCAAAGATATATACCAGTGAATAGAAAGCCATTTGAAGAAAAATGAATCTAGAACCGTGTATCTTGCTTTGTTACAAATTCAAATCAAAATGGTGCAAAAATCTACACTTAAAATGAAACACTGGAAAATAAAATTGGTGAAATTCCTGAAGATGGTTATGATTTATGTCTAGATAGTCCCCCAAAGATTCATGTGGTCACAGGTGGGGTTTCTCTAGGTGGCTGTATCTAGAGTGTGCAATGTTGGAAATAAGTGTGTGATTCTAGGATCAAGGGTCTGTGACTACTAAATTAATTCACTGATTGTTTTGCTATAGTTCTGGGTGTGGGTAATGGGAAGGCCCATCTGAGTGTGAGTGCTACTTGCACTCACTACCTCCCATATACCTATTGGTGAATAGCCTGGGTAAAATATAAGGGACCAAAAGAGGGCTGCTATTGTCCTTTGTTACTTGCTACTTGGAACTTTGCTGGCTTCCTGCCCTCTGCTCACCATGAACTCTCTTTTACAGTGCTCCTTCTTCATTCCACCTGGTCTTGGACCCAGCCAACTATGAAATGAAACCTCTACAAACTGTAACCCAAAATGAAACTTTCCTCCTTTAACTTTGGGCATCAGATAATTTGTCTCAGCAATGAGAAAAGTAACTGAGAAGAATGCACAGGCATAGGTAAGAACTTTCTCAAATAGAACCCCAATTATACAAGAAATAATACCAAGAATCAACAAGTAGGATTATAGCAAATTGAAAAGCTTCTGCTCAACGAACAACCAACACAGTGAAAAGGAAACCTACAGAATGTCCAAAAAATATGTCATATTCTCCTTAGAGAAAAGACTAATCTCTCAATGTATAAAAAGTGCAAAAAATTAGATCCAACAAAATAGAAGACTCAATTAAAATTGGACCATTAAAAATGAATAATTCCTTCTCAAAAGAAGAATTACAAATGGCCAATAAGTACAATGTTTGTGGGAATGTAAGTTAGTAAAATGGAAAATTAGAATGGATCTTCCTCAACAAAATAAAAATGAATATTCATTTAACCCTGACATACATCTTGTGAGGTGCAAGTCATCATACTACAGTGGTATGTTTATATTCATGTATATAGCAGCACAGTTCATAATAGCTAAATTATGGAGAAGGCATACAAATTCATCAATAAATGAAAGGATAAGGAGAACCTGGTATGTACAAACCATGAAGTACTATATTTTGGTTACTTTTCTCTCAGTGCTGAGACAAAACTGATGCCCAAATTAAAGAAGAAAGGTGTATTTAACTCACACTTTGTGGAGGTTTTAGCTCATAATCAGCTGGCTCCAAGGCAAGTTGGAATGGCAGAAGGCTGACTGTTCATGGCAGAAGAAGACAGCAAAAGTAACAGAAGCAAAAAGGGGAGGAGAGAGAAAGCCTCTTTCCCTCCTTTATATCATATCAGGCTACCCTTTCAGGGAGTGTGTAGTATGCACACCCATAACCCCAGCATTGGACCATAAATCAATCACAAATTCTAGAAGCCCAATTCCATGACTGCATGAGTGCTTGATCAGTGGGACATCTAAACACAAACCATAACATTCCACTCCTGGAGTCCCCAAAACTCATGCATATCCCTTTATGAAAAGGGATTTTAATCCATCTCTAAGAGTTGCCGAAGCCCTAACAGTTTCAGCATTGTTCAAAAGTCCAAGTCTCAAGTCTTCACAGAGATATAAGGCAAACTCTTAGCTATGAGCCCCTGTACAAGTAAAAGAATGTTAAACACTTTGAAAATGCAATGGCACAAGATAGAGATTTTTATTCCAAAAGTTATTAACAGGGTTATAGAAAGGAATGGGACCAAAGCAAGTCCAAAATCTAACAGGGCAAACATTATGTCCTGTAGCTCCAAGTGAAGCATCTGTGGCAATCTGTGGCAAGCTGTGACCTCCAAAGGGCGTGGGTGGTTCCACTTCTAAGGCAATACTGGTGGCTGTAGCTCCATGGCTTTCCTCTTAGGCCTACTTTGCTTCCTGCTTGCATTTTTCCTTAGATTATCCACATTCCTGGTTTTTCCAACATTCTGGAGTCTCCACTGCACATTTGTCTTCACTCTCATAGCTTCACATATTGCCCTCTCAGGAGCACACTACATGGCCTCCCAGGCCTTCTTCTGAAAGCAGAGTGGAAGCCTTTTCACCTCAGAACTCTTGCATTCTACATATGCCTAAAACCACTGCAACATGGATGATGCTGAGGTCCACTGCTCGCTGGAGCAGTAGCCAGGCTTTCTTCTCTCTTGGCTGTAGGGGTCAAGTGCCTATCATTGAGCACCCTGAGCCTGAATCTGGAAAACAAACTGTCTATGCTGCTTCCATACCGTAACTTGGTGTGGCTGCTGCCACTTTGGAACCTGGTACAGCCATTGCTGTCATTCTGGAGCACAGTGCAGCTGCCACCTTTCTGGAACATGGTGAGGCTGCTGCTATTACAGACAATGGTGCTCTGTGGCTTTCTCTTCAAAGCAAAGAATTACTTTTACAGTTTTGAGGCTTCCAAGGATAGAGACTTGCTGTTTCTTGTGATGCTTTCACACCATCTTTTATGTTCTCCTGTTCCTTCTCAGCAATTGAGATCTCTTTGCTCTGTCTTTACAATCCACAGCTTTACTAGACCATTCTTTCTGTCCAAATTCACATTTTAAATCATCTTACTTGGCTCTTTGTTCTTGGCTTGCAACATAAATCTGGCTAAAAGCCCCCCAACAATAGTCATGCCACCGCCTCAGCATTAAACTACCTTGAAATTACTTCTACAAGATTAATTAGCCCATCACCTTTAATCCAAGTCTCAGGCAAAGTCTCTGTACATGAGAAAAATTGAAACAAACATTTTTCCATGCAATAACATACATTGTTTGGAGTCCAATAACCAATGCTTTTGCCAGTATAAACCTCCCCAGACTGGACTTTACTGGCAGGATTTCCATCAGCCTTCTGATCTTCTGGTCTTTGACCAGAATATCCTATACAGAACAGCCTAAGGCATTGCAGTTCTATACTTTCAGGTGACCTCTCCAATCCTTTCCAAAATTTTCCCACAGGCCATTCCAAAAGGCTACAGAACCACATGGTCAAATATAGTCACAGCAATGACCCATTTCTCTGGTACCAAGTTCTGTCTTGGCTACTTTTATTGCTGAGAAAAAATACCCAACACCCAAATTAAAAATGAAAAGGTTTATTTACCTCACAGGTTGCAGAGGTTTCAGTCCATAAATAGCTGGATCCAAGATAGGGTGCGTGGCCTAAGGGCAACAGTTCATGGCAGTGAAAGACAGCAAAAGCAGCAAGAGCAAGGAGGGGAAGAGAGAGAGAGAGTGCAGGCGTCTTTCCCTCCCTTATATTGGATGCAGTGAATGCATCTTTACACCATACTTCTTGGTAAAATAAATAAGAGACAGAACATTAAATATCACATGGTTTATCTTACATGAGAAACTCAAATTATTAGTAATTTGAAGAGCAAAATAAAGGACAGATGGTAGAAGCAGGAAGGTAGATGTGGTGGAACTGTGTAGGGGTTCTGGAAATGGGATGAGAGAGGAAAGCAGCAGATATAAGGGGACTAAAAAAGTCAAGATGCAATCTGTATATATACCAATTTCCCAAGATGAATGTATTTATTACACATCAGAAACACACACTAACAATAAAAATGTGTTGCTTTTAAGGCAAGCAAAGACTGATTAATATTTTCCTAAGTATTGCACATCCAAGTGAATATTTTCACCATAACATGCTAACTTGGATATATTTACCATATCATCAAACATTTGAAGTCTTTAAAATATACATGTCCTTTGGATATACTTGTTATATCATTCAGACACATATATTAACTACTTGTTTGCAAATACAGTGAAATTTAATAAATAATGAGCAGTTTATATGTAGAAAAAAGAAGCATTTTACCTTAGTTTATATGCATGACAAGTCTGAAAAGTTAAGACATGTATTCAAAATTCTAACCCTAGAACTTCACACCCCTACCCAGCTTTAGCCTATTCTATTACCCTATCCACTGTTTTATTTTCCTTTATTTCCTGTCTTGACCCCATGATTTAATACTTTGCAACCACTCACTGGTGTAATTCTTTTGTCCCTTTGTCCTATTGTTCATTTCTGGGAGAATTTAGGATGCTGATTAAATACATGTAACTATACATTCACTATATTTGCTTTAAGTCTGCTAGGTGTTTAGGGGAATATCGTATAGTCCCCAAATTATCTACTTTTTACTGCGTTAAAAACCACCCCAATACACATTGACTTGTAAGAAAAACTAACTCATACTGATAAAAGTTTGCAATTTAATCTGGATCAGCTGGAAACATTTTCTGGCCTTGACAGTGTTTCTACAAGTCAATTCATGCTCAGTTGGATGACTCTGTTTCTGGAGATTAGCTGGCTATCTGCTAGTCAGGAGATGTTAGAGGTGGAGAATATTTAGGCCTCATATCTCTCATTATCTATCATAAAAATTTGAGCTAGTTCATACAGTGACAGCAGAATTTCAGGAATGAGAGTGGAAGTTTGCAATATATACTGAAGCCTAAACTAAGAACTAATCCAGTGTCATTTATACCACAACTAGTTAGCCAAAATGAGTCACAAACCTTAGCCAATATTCAGGAAAGAACTAGACTCCCAACATCCAGGAGAGTGAATATAGATAGGAATTTAAGGTTGGAGAAACTTTTGCAATTTATTGCAGTACTAAAGATTAGAATCACTCCTGCTAGTGAGCTTATCTTTTTGCTTTTTTTTTTTTTTTTTTTTTTTTTTTTTTTTTTTGCGGTACTGGGGATCGAACTCAGGACCCTGCACTTGCTAGGCAAGCGCTTATTCCACTGAGCTATATCCCCAGCCCTATCTTTTTGCTTTTTCCTAGAGAGCGTCTGTCCATGCTTTCTGTGACAGCTGATTTGGAGTTTACCATTCTCCCTTAACCTTTCTCTGTGTCTCTCACATGGAATAAACAGCAAATGTGCTATGTCACAGAGAAAACAAGGTATTTAGTTGAGAATCCCAACAACTTTCCTCTACTATACCTCTAAATTTAATTATAATCATGCCCAAACAATCTGCATCTTTAATGACCTTGGGGGAAAAGGGATTGCACTTCTTGTGTTTGAAAGCTGTCACCTTGTCAGTTTGTGCTGGATATCCTAAAGCTTCCTGGGCTCTCTATCAATAGCCTCCTTCTTCCTGTGTATCCAGTTATGTCCACTATATTTCTTTCATCAATGTACCGTTGTCCTTAAGCATCTTCTATCTCAAACTTTCTCAGGTGCTGTCTTGGTTACATTTCTCTCCTTACTGAGAGAACATACCTGATAACTAGAATTACGGAAAGAAAGGTGTATTTAGCTCACAGTTTGTGAAGGTTTCAGTCAAGAATCAGCTGGCTTTAAGGCACAGTAGCACATGCAGGAGGCAACAGTTCATGGCAGTGGAAAACGGCAAAAGTAACAAAATCACAAGTGGAGCGAGTGACAGAGAAAGCCTCTTTTCCTCACTTATATTGTATATAGCCCACACACACCAGAATGGGTGTAGCACTCACACTCATAGCATTGCACCGTGAATCAGTCACAAACTCTAGAAGCCACCCTGTGACTGTATGAGGCTTTGGGAGGACATCCAGACACAAACCATAACAGGTACAAACATTTATTTCGAGTCACTGCCTTTCCTTTCTCCTTAGTATGTAAAAAACTTCAGGCAATGTAGTCTATCAGATGATGTTACTTTTGGAGCCAGATAGAGAGATTAGAGGAGAAAAGGTGTGAGTCTATTCCTCAAACTTCTCTGTGAATGATAGAGACTAAAGTTTGTGAATGTAAGCAAAGTGTTCTCAGTCAGGAAATTGGTTCTGTTATTGTGTAGTTCTTTTAGAAATGGCTCACCAGTCAAAAGTGTTCTGGATCTTTTTGCCTCAAAAGGATTGGACAAGACAAGCCAAAAATTGTGCAAGAATTTATTTGAAAAGTGAAGGGTGAATAAGTATGGAAGAAACCAGATCTATAGAGTGAACTTGGGCAGAACAAGAGAAAATAACAAAAAGGCGAAAATAAAAGTATGTACTGCCTCTGGGAAGTGCAGCATTGGCTGTCATGATAGTGGACTCCCAGTCGCATCTGATCTTTTTTCATATTTCATAGGAGCTCATGAGAATTTCAACATACAGAGTCTTGGTGTTGCCTTGGGGTCTTGTATTTGACAGGTCCCACTCATTTTCCCAGCCTGATTTTCCAAGTGCTATATACCCTATGTCAGCTTTGCTCCAGTTCTTCCATCAGAATGACCTTGTACAGATTTTGTAACTTTTCTGAGACTGATTTTCCATATGTGCAAAAGCTGTAATATATCTCACATATGCGTTATATATCTGGTGAGAGAGCACATGTCAGGCATTTGAGAGATGAGATTTAACATTACTGGCATTTATATGCTAATTAGAATAGGACATCTGCCTTAAGAATTTTGTTAATTCATGCTATTATGGGTTGTGTCTGGGTGTCTCCCCAAAGTCTCATGCAGTCATGGGCAGGCTTCTAGAATTTATGATTGATTCATGGGCATGAGTGCTACACCTGCTCTGGGGTGGGTAGTTTGCATACAATGCAAAGAAGGGAAAGAGGCTGCTTGCAGGTGGCACACCTCCGTTTTGCTCTTGTTGCTTTTGCTATCTTCACTTGCCATGAACCATTGCCCTCTGCCATGTGCCACCCTGCCTTGGAGTCAGCCACGTATGTACTGAAACCTCCACAACTGTGAGCTAAATAAACCTTTCCTTCCTTAATTTTCGGTGTCAGGTATTTTCTCTCAGCAACAAGAGAATAGTAACCAAGACACTTGCTAACAGTCAAAGCCAATGGTCTATTTCTATTTATGATTCAATTTGACATCTACAGCATTTACATGGTCAATTCCCTTTTGATTCTTTTTTAAAAGTCCCTCATTTTCCATCCATAGTTTTTGGGTTTTCTCACCACTCTGACAGTTCTTTTCAATTAACTTTGTTGGTTGCTTCTCATTGTCAATCCACTTTTGGAGTGTCCCAGGACTCATTACTGCATTCATAAAAGTAATATATAGGTACTCTCCCTGGGATATCCTGTTATCATTTTTCAGCTAACATTAACAACCTACCAGCTTTCTAAATCCCAACTTATACCTTCCACTAGGTACACAGTCATATATCCAATTGTTTATATCTCCACAAAAATATTTTTAAAATATCTTTGCATCATATATCTAAAACAGAAGAAGTTATCTCTATCCAAAATGTAATATTCTTTCTATATTTATCAAACCTGATTAATGGTGTTACCATCCATTGAACTTCACAAGATACTAGACTCAGATTAACCTTAATTTTTCCTTCATACTACTTCTTATCATCACTTTCAGTGTCTTATAACACAAATATCACCCAAATATTTAAGTGGATTTTCTCTTTCCTCATCTTTATTGATTTATTTATCAAGATATATAGAATGTATAAGTGTAGTTGTCAATTTAAACCAGTGGTGTGAGGAAATAGCAAAACAGAAATAATTAAATAAGGGAAGCAATCTAGTTATAGTTGCATCTTGTGCCATTTACAGTAATAGATGTTAAAGATTTATACATGGACAAAAGTTCTATAAATAAAAAAATAAACTATTAAATAACTCTATGTTTATTTAGTGAATATTTACCTAAAAATGAAGTAGAAAATGATATTTTTGAGGCAGGGTCTAAGTGTGTAGTGCAGCCTGCCCTTGAACTTACTAATGTAGCCCAGGCTGGCCTCAAACTCACAGAAATCCTCCTGCCTCAGCCTCCCAAGTGCTAGGATTACAGGCATTCATCACCATGTCTAGCTAGAAGAGGAATTTCTAAGAGTGAAGCAAGTGAAAATCTTGCTAGAACTGTAACTTGAGCATTTAAAACATTTTTGTGAGACTCAAAAACTGAAAGTTAAATTGTATTAAAGTGAAAGTATTGTGTACTTATAACATAGATATATGGATAATATCCTTCATTATCAAAAATATTCCATCAATTTGAAAGTAAAAGATGAATGCACTATTATAAAACATGGAGCAGTGATCACGTACAAAAGAAGACATCCAAAATAAAAATATGCATATCAAAATTATTTTTAAAAGAATTCCAGGTATAAGTGGAATAAATCAGACCTGCATGTGTAAACACAATATTATCTCACTAGAGTAAGAACCTGAAAGAATGAATAAAATCTAGGAGGTACGATAGACATTGTGAAAGGAAAGGAAACTGTTCAAAAGGAAAGAACAAGTGGAATGAGGGAAAAGAGAAAAGAAAGAAGGGGGGAAAAAAAAAAATATATATATATGTATACACAGTATAGCTAATGTAGTGGTACTACTGCCTTCTGTTGCTTCATTGAAAGGAAGAGTTAATGTTTAAGTGTATGATCAATCTCACATGTCTATATTTGTTTATCTGAGTATCCAAATTGAAGATATCAATATGTAATATAACAACCATTGTTAATTTCCTATGGCCTTATCTGAGATTCTGTATTGGTTGCACTGTTTTTGTGTTATTTTCTAAATGTATGTGGGTTCATAAAATGTTTCTATTCTTTCATCTTTAAAATATGAAAAAGAGTAATGTGATACTTGTCTTTCTGTCTAGTTTATTTCACTTAACACACTTTCCTCCACTTTCCTTCAAAGGATAGAATTTCAGTCCTTTTTTATAGCTGAATAACATTTCATTATGTATGTATACTATATTTTTTGTATATTATTCTGCTAATGAACACATAGTTTCATTCCAGATTTTGGTTACTGGGACTATGGAGATTCCTCAAAATCTTAAACTAGAACTATCATATGATATACCTGTCATACTAATCAGTATTTACCTGAAGGAAAGGATGTACAAAAGAGATACTTTTGTATCTCTTTGTTTATTGTGGCAAAATACTTTTGTTTACTGTAGCAAAATAAGAATCACCATAAAGCTTTGTGCCCAAGAAAAGGAAGGAAGGAGTTGATTGGTAAACAGCTTGTGATATCTTCTACAACTAGTGAAATAAAAATTTTCCATGAGTCCTCTAGGTATATATACCTAAGCTTTCTTCTAGGAAATGTAAGGAGAGTGATGCCTGCCACTTTGTGTTCAAACCTGGGAGATGGAATAGCACTCTCTTATGAGTATCAACATCCAGTTTACTTGTATATATACTTACTTGGTTATTTTCCCCTTTCTGACTGGGATGGAAATACCCAGGGTAATCATAAAATGTAAGTTTTATACATCCACTTTAATGAATGTAATCACTGTGTACTGCAAAAATAAAAATATAAATATAAAAAGATGATAACATTATCAATTTATTACCCCAAAATGGGTTTTTCTTCCATCTCTGAATTTTGGGACCAGTAACAAGACCAAGAACTGGTTGAGCAGTGAAGAAGACTCATTCTTGACCACAATAGCCAGTGGAAGATGTAACCCACAAATTAACTTTTCACCTACTGGAGGTTGGAGATTTTAGATATAGCGTTTAAAATTGAAGAGAACAATAGGTTAAAATGGGAGGTGGAGGAGGCCAGGCATGTCTTTTCTGAAAATAGATGAAGACTTTTTGGGAATTTGAGAATCAATTATTTTCATATCTATTCTTTTTTTCTGGTCTTCATCATGGAAACTACCAATTGCCATAGTAATGGATAGTGTCCACTTAACATGCAGAAGGAGTTATAATGCAGCTAGATGCTACCTGCTAATTGTTTGGGCAGCCATCTTAGATTCAACCATTTTTTGTTTGCTCGATCTATTCCTAAAATTACCTAAAGAGGATTTTCAGGCCTACAGGCATCCTGGCCACAGATATGTAAGATTTAGGGCATGGTAGAAATTCACCCAGGTAAAGCAAGCGTTACACAGTTGGAGCAGTGTATCAGTAGGAATCTGGGTCTTTGAAGCCATGTATAAAAAGCCTTATCCACTGATTTCAATTATCACACACACCTACAAGTCACCTTAAAACAACTTATTATACAAAACTATAAGACATGATTATGATAGGATATGTTATCCACTTATTTTTAATTGCATAGACAATAACTGTAGAATGACAGTTCACCCTTAACAAATGAACTGAGTCTTGCCTAACATTTAATTGAATATGCTGTGCACATGCTGTCATAGTGCACCTGCTGGAAAAATTTTATGGCAAAAGGAAATACAAGGAACAAATTTAGAAATAAGATGAGTGCATAAATATCATCTCCTTAGTTAATAGGACATTTTAAGCAGCTTGACAAAACTTTAAGGACTAGTAAATGTACACAAAAATGTGCTGATTAAACAGCATATATTAATCCATTGATATCTTTAGTGGATTCAAATCAGATATATACAAAACATGAGCATAACATCCGACTTTGTTCATTGGTAAGGTTTTCAAATGGATAAAATATTATTTGCAAAAAGCCATTGCAATAAAATATTTGTAAGACCTCTAGGGTGGCATTTAGTTTAAAAGTCATTGGTGAATTCAAATGTTAATTCTGATTGTGTCTATTTGGGCAAAGCAAGCATTCATTTAACAGTTTGACTTGCTTTTTTACAACCATTCAGCCTTCATATTGTATTCACAGCTTCAGTTATACAACTGGGAAGATTAACAATAACACAGAGTTTTATAGAGTCCGTGAGTTATTTAGGTTTTAATAGAGTGTACATTGACTAGTATAGTTGAAATTTCAGAGTTTTCTGTTTTTGCTTTTTCTTTCCCTCAGGCAGTTAAAGTTGAGTTTACGGTCCATACATTGCAATAGTATTAAATCGTTTTCCAATCCAGCTTTTGGTCATATTGTTGTCAGTCTCTGGTTTTGTGTGGTAGCAAGATAGCTGACCATGATTCTAGGATCTCTATTGTTCTAACTTCAAGTTTAAAAAGCAGACAGTACACATTCCTCTTAAAAGACAAAAGTCTTGATTGATGTAATTGCATGGCTATATCTGAGACAATAAATTATACCAAGAATATGGGAAAATCTTTTTGAACAGGATAAAATCATATAT
>PVLD010021338.1:15000-31685 GCA_004027595.1 Dinomys branickii | reverse complement strand
TTTCCTTCTCCTTCCTTGTCTCCTGTACTCCCCAAAATTTCCCCTCCTCCTGTGCCCTCTTCGCCCCCCTCCTTTGGGGGCCCTGTGACCCTGAATGTGGGGGGCACGCTATATTCTACTACTTTGGAGACCCTGACTCGCTTCCCAGACTCCATGCTGGGGGCCATGTTTAGGGCTGGCACGCCCATATCTGCCAATGGCAACCCCCAAGGAGGTGGCCACTACTTCATCGACCGCGATGGCAAGGCCTTCCGGCACATCCTCAATTTCCTGCGACTGGGCAGACTGGACCTGCCCCTTGGGTATGGAGAGACGGCGCTTCTCAGGGCAGAAGCCGACTTCTACCAGATCAGGCCTCTCCTGGATGCCCTGAGGGAGCTGGAGGCCTCTCGGGGGACACCTGCACCCACAGCTGCCCTGCTCCACGCTGATGTCGATGCCAGTCCCCGCCTGGTGCACTTCTCTGCTCGCAGGGGCCCGCACCACTATGAGTTAAGCTCTGTCCAGGTGGACACCTTCCGAGCCAACCTCTTCTGCACTGATCCGGAGTGCCTGGCTGCCATGCAAGCCCGATTTGGTGTGGCCAGTGGGGACAGGGCAGAGGGGGGCCCACATTTTCACCTGGAGTGGGCCCCCCGGCCCCCGGAACTCCCTGAGGTGGAGTATGAGAGGCTAGGGCTGCGGCCGTTGTGGACCGGAGGCCCGGGAGGGCGGCGTGAGGTGGTGGGGACGCCGAGCTTCCTGGAGGAGGTTCTTCGGGTGGCTCTAGAGCACGGCTTCCGCCTCGACTCTGTCTTCCCTGACCCTGAAGACCTGCTCAACTCCCGATCTCTGCGCTTTGTACGCCACTGAGGACGTGGCTCTTAGTTTGCTTGTGGGGAAGAGACAGTGGGGCAGCCAGGGGGGTAAGGACTCCCCTGAAGCCGCTTTCTAGCTCTAGTGTGGGAGCTATGAGGGTCAGGGAGTCCACTGCTCCTGACTGGAGCCCCGATACGGGCTGGAATTCCAGAACCTGAGCTCATCCTGAGAGTCTAGACTGGTGCTTATCCTGGGGTGGGGTAGGGCAGTGAAGATTCTCTTGGTTTGTTCTCGCTTAAGATTGGAGACCTCCAGGGTCTCTGTTGAAGCTCAGTATTCAGAGGTCTAAAAAAGTGGAAAGTACATCTATGCCCAGCCTAGGCCTGCCAGAACCCTGGAGGGGCACTGAGGTCTGGGGGAAGGGGTACTTTGGATTGCCTTCATGTGGGGCATCCTGGACTGTGGCCTTCCCTCCTGGAGGTGAATGGCCTGGTGTGGCCAAACAGAGCCCAGAACACTCTGGGACACAGGAAGGGAGTTTCTTTGGTGTCTCAAGCCACCCACTGAGGGGACCAGCAAGGCCTCCATAGGTTGACATAGAGGAGGAGGTAGGAGCAAGGCCCATGGAGTGCCCCACTGGAATTTCAAATGTTCTTAACAATCCTATTTTTGAAGGTGGGGCTGGCCACAGGAAGAAGTTGGTATCTTTTTTGTAGCCTTTGTGTGTGTGTACATGCCAGCCAGTGTGTCTGACTAATGCATGGCTCCTTGGCATCCAGGTTTCATCTGTGTTGCTGACTACAATGCCTACATGATGGTCCTTCCATGGTCCCTGCATGTCCAGACATGTCAGGTGTTGCCCAGCAACTGTTCTGGCCAAGGTTTATCTGTGGTATGAGTGTGAGTAGACTGAGATTTAGTTTAATCATAGGGTGTGTGTGTGTGTGTGTGTGTGTGTGTGTGTGTGTGTGTGTGTGCCTGCAATCACCATGTAGTCAGGAGGGGCCTATTCGCATTTGAGTCACTAGAATCTTCCTGTGAGAAGTAAAAGAAGTCACTGGGCCTAGCTGGGCCTCTGAGACCTGTAGGGAATGCTTGGTTGCCTCAGCAACCATGGGCCTGTTGCTAGGAGATAGCTGGGGGAAGGCCCAAGGCCGCCCTGGGCAGACAGAAGAGATGAAGAGTTTGGGAGAGTGGGGGAGGATGTGGGAATGGATAGAATCTCTGAGTTCCTGAGTGGACGGGATACACATGCATAATGTCTTCACTGAAGGAGTTACTCATTATTTATCACTGACTGTTACAAGAAAAAAATAAAAATAAAAATGCTTTCGAAACTACAGACTTGTACAGACCACTATCCCCCTTGCAACAGAGGCTCTGTATTCTCTGCCTGTCTCCTACTAGAAATGTTTTCTTCTGGCCCCTGCAAGTTCCTTGGGCCCAGCTCCTCCTCAGCCTTGGAGCAGTGGCATTGTTCTAGAACATTCTAGAAATTCCAAGTGTTCCAGAAAGGCAAAAGGCTGGAGCCCAATCACACAGCACTCTGAGGCTTTCTAGCCCAGGTGGGGCCGGCTCCCCTTCTGTGCCCCAGCAGGCTTCATGTGGATGCTGACACTAGGTTGGGTTTTCCTGGCAGCCACCCAGGCCTGTATCTTTTGTCGCCTCCCAGACCATGACTTGCCAGGTCGTCTGGCTCAGCTCACGAGCCAGATGGAGGCCCAGTGGAAGGAATGGGCGGCTCCAGACTTTTCAGCCTTTGCCTTAGGTAAGACCGGACACCTGGCAGCAGGCCAATAGCGGTCACCTCCATCCCCCAGGGGAGAGGCATGTGACTTCCAGCTGTGCCCCTCAGCAGTTGCCTCAGTCCACATTCCTCTCTGAACACACTGGCCCTTCCCTCCGGGAGAACTCGGGACCTCAGGAAAGTAAGACAGAGCCCAGAAAGAAGTTCTTGCCCGTCTCCACAGATGAGTTGACAATGCACAAAGTCACAGAGAAGACTCACAGAGTCCTGAGGGTCATGGGTGAGGTCAAAGGGGAGGTGAAACCTAAGGGTTTGTGGGGAGGGGAATGGGAGGCAGGGAAAGACAGAGGCTGCTCAGGAAGGGGCCGCAGGAAAGGGTGGGGGTGATCTGGCACCGTTGAGGCCCAGAGATCTAAAACTGTGCTCTGCCTCCCAGAGATCAAAGGGTCCATCGCCTCACTCCCTTCCTATTGGCTGTGGCTGCAAAACACCAAGATCCCTCAGTACATCAGGGAAGGTACGGGTTCCAGAAGGGCGTCGGGAATGATAGGATCTTGGGCAAATGGGTGTGTGGTTGCATGGCTCACCCATGTCCATCCCATCCTTGTCTTTCATTTCAGCTCTCTGTGCTCCCGCCTGCCGTGAGTAGAAAAAGAGGGGTAACAAGCACGTGGGGCTTGGGAGGGGGCGGCTGGGAAAGGAGGCAAGCCTCGGGTTCCCCGGCCCGCGCTACTTCTGCTGTCTCCTGCAGGGGGCAGCACCATTCTGTACAACTGCTCCACCTGCGAGGGCACCGAGGCCTCCTGTTGGCCCCGAAAACGCTGCCTCCCAGGTGCTTACTCCCCACCTCTGCCCCGTCCCACCCAGATTCCTGCGCCTTTCGCTTGGCACCATTGTGTGCGTGGTCTCCTGGTTCATTCACAGCCTCTGGGTTCCCTGCAGGAAGTCACGATTTGTGGGAAGCCAGAATTCTGCTCTTGTCTGTCTTCGGAGCTGTCCTGCTTCTGGGTGCTGTGAGCCTCCTGGTGGAGTGAGTTGGGGGATGCAGGGCCGGAAACCGCCTTTCTGACCACCACCCAGTACTCTCCAATGCCACCCTCTGTCCTTTCTCCCAGCCTCCCCCGCCTATCCCGGTGACTTTAGCTGGCCTCCCAACCTCTTCCCTCAGGAGTCACCACCTCGAAGCCAAAGGTGACTTGTGAAGCAGCAGATGTCCACAATTTCCACAACCTTTGGGGGAATCAGCTGTCCCTTAGTCCCAGCCCCAAAGACTCAGTCTTCCAGAGACTACAACCTAGATGTCCCAAGATCATTTCCAGTATCAGATGCCCTCCAGGAACCCAGGCACCCTTCTCTGGAAAGTTCCTCCCCGCTGGCCCTCCACCAGTCAGACAGGGCAGTGGGCGATGCCAGAAAATTATCTACAGAAGGAAAGAATCCCCTGCACCCCACCCCCTGGCCCCCTCTGCTGTTTCCGGAAAGCAGGGCCTGTCTGCCCCAGAACTGCCTCTGGGCCCTCCCATGACTGATTGGGAATCCGGGAATAAGAGTTCTGGAAAACTCCCTCCTCCTGGGGTGAGACCACATCAGCCAGCCCGCTGGCACGTTCTCTGTGTTCTCTGTCCATTGTGTGAACGCGCCTCCCTCCTGCTGGGCCCAAGTAAAACTGCTGTTCAATGCCCCCCATCTCTGCTTGGCCTCTGTCTGCACTGGGGAGGGGAGAGCAGACTGGCAACTCTCAGTGTGGCTCAGGGATTTGAACTGGGGCGTGGGGGAGGCAGGGTTAGCACCCTGGTAAACATTTAGCAATGTCTGGAAACATTTTGCATTGTTTTGGTTGGGAGGCTGTGCTACTGGCATTTAGTGAGTAGAGATGAAGGATGCTGTTAACTTAATTCTACAATGCACTGAAAGTCCTCACAACAAAAAAGTAACCTGCTCAAGCCAGGTGTGGTATTGGACTCCTGTAATCCCAGCTCCTGGGAGGCTGAGGCAGGAGGATCACCACAAATTCAAGGCCAGCTTAGACCAAATAGTGAGCTCAAGTCCAACCTGAACCATATAGTGAGACTGTCTCAAAAAGAAAAAAAGAAAAAATTAACCTGCCCAAATGTCAATAGTTCCTGGTTGAGAAACCCTGGTGTTGGTCTCTGCCCATCAAGAGTTTTTGATTTGGCAGATGGGAGATGAAACATGCTGTTATGGTTGATACATTGTGTCAACTTGGGGAATCTAGAGGTTTAGCTGAGTGACTCAGGAGGAAGCTGGGGTGCTTCCTTTGTAAACATCCTGAGTGTGTGGAAGAGGAGGGCATGGAGATTGTGTGAGAGGTTCACGACCCCTGAGTGGGGTAGGCTGTTTACAATGTAGGAGAGAAAAGGAGGCTGCTTGCAGGCATTCCGCTCTTTTGCTTGCAGCTTTTGCTGTGCTCTGCTGCTGTGAACAGTTTGCTCTCTGCCATGTGCCATTTTGCCTCAGAACCAGTCAAGTAAGGACTGAAACCTCCACAAACTGTAAGCTAAATAAACCTTTCCTTCCTTCAATTTGGGCGTTGGGTATTTTGTCTCAGCAACAAGAGAAAAGTAACCAAGACACATGCAAAGAGAGGTTTGTCATCAACCACAAGTCTCAGCTCAAGGACCCAGCTCTCACCTAGTCTAGAAATTTTTAAACTAGGTACTGGAGGCTCCCAGACAAGTGTTCTCAACCAGCTGCACATTGCAGTCTCCTACACAGCTTTGAAACCACTCAGGCTTGGGACCCCCCACCACAATCAGAATTAAGTGATCTCCTATGGGCCTTAGTTAGTGTTACCTGCAGCAGAACCACTGTCTTTGGGGTGTCCAGAAAGGCCTTGTGGGTGGAGAAAGGACTTCTTACCCCCTCCACGAGATGACCCTTCTTTTTGTTTTACACATGCTGGCCTAATCCATTTTACGCATGAAATATGAGACCCAGATCACACAAGATCATACAACTCACTTATTCATTAATTGACAAATACGGCGACATCGTCGCGGCCCAGGGCAGGGTGAGAAGCCCCACCTCCTGACTGCCCAGCTCCTCCACACCACAGCAGTTGCCTTGTGCCCTCCCATGCTGTCCTCTTTCCAGGCTCAGCATTTTGAAATTGTTCTGATTTTCATACCCGTGTTCTGTTAGAACGACAGTCCTTGAAAGACCTCAGTCTGTCTCCTTCTCCTGTCCTTGGTCCCCAACCCATCCTGAATCCTTTCAGGGTGGACTCCAGCCACCAGATGCACCACCTGGTCCCACATGCTCCCCTCAGATACATGTCCCCCCAGAGCCACACTGGTCCTCCAAAAACTCCAAGTGGCTCACAGCCTCCCTCCTAGGGCCACAAATGGCTAATAACTTGGGCTTTGGAGCTGTGGTGTTTGGTTTCCTGGCTATGTCTCTTAGTGGACCTTAGGCAACTTGTTTCATCTCTTCAAGCAAGTGTTCTTTGTTTGTTATGCTAGGGATCAAACCTAGAGCTTTGCTAGGCAAGCGCTCTACCACTGAGCTACACAGCCTTAGCTCCAGCATAACTTCTCTGCTGGTTCTTGTGCCTGTTAGGCAAGCCTTCTACAGTAACCCTGGGCTACATCCCAACCCTTTTCTACTTTTATTTTAAGATAGGGTTTCGCAAAGTTTCCCAGATTGAGAGTGAAATTGCCCTCCTTGTCTCAACCTCCTAATTAGCTGGGATTAACAGAGGTGTATGTACCACCAAGTCTAGCCTGTTCTTTTATGTGCAGACAATATGTTTTTAAAAATTCTGTGGCCTTTTTCTGCATTTTTTTCTGTGTGTGTGTGTGTGTGTGTGTGTGTGTGTGTGTGTATGTGTTTTGAGGCAGGGTTTCACTATGTAGTTCAGGCAGATCTGGAGGTCACTATGTAGCCCAGATTTGCCTGGAACTTGTAGCAACTCTCCTGCCTCAGCTTCCTGAGTGCTGGGCTTATGGGTATGTGTCACCATGCCTGGCTCTTTTTTGCATTTTAATATCTCTAAGGTCACAATGCATTTTAAATCGAAAGTATGCCATGATTTAATTGGTAGGTATTCTTTTCTTAGCGATACATAAAATAATGGTATGCCCTACAAATGAGATCCTAAATCGATGAAATGTAGTAGTGTTTGCCTTATACAATTATTGTAAAGTGCAAATAAATTCATATAAAATGCTTAAGACTGGACATGACATAAAATGGGGGTTCATTAAGTACTTACCTGAAGACCTTCTCCACCTCCTCCTGGCCTACAGAACGTAGACCTGGTGTCTCCTTACCCTGCCATATTCAAGGCTCTCCATCAGGACCTCCTAGGTGTCTCATCTGCTCCTCAGGCCAGAGCTGTACAAACACAGATGTAACTGGAATCTCCACTCGCATGCCCAGGGGCACCTCAGGCTCCCCGTGTCCAAACACACCTCCCCGACTCATGGCTCTCTTGTGATTGCTCTTGTGAAGCCTCACAGCAGTGCCAACTGTCTTATGCACATCCCCTTCCTTTCTCTCCCCTGGATGTCCACAAGCCCGTTTCTCATCAGTAACCAAGTGATCAACCTTTGTAATTCTTCTTGGAATCTGGTTCCCAAGAGTCCTTGGAGATTTCTCAGCACTGCCCACCGCAACAGCCACACTGAATCACTCGAGTTGTTTCTTTTTGCTTTGCCCAGGCTTGTCCTTCCACCTGGGATGCCCTTCTGATTTGACTCAGACATCACCTCATCTGCAGAGCAACTCTGGAGCCCAGGGAGCAGAGTGGAGGGTCCCCTCTCCACACAGGTCTCGGCTGTGGCACCTGTTCCATCAAAGTGGTTGTTTTGTTTTGTTTTTGCCATCCTCCCTGTAGGCAGCACAGAGCCCTATGAAGCCACTGCTCAGTGGTTTGTGGTAGTTTCCTGAGCCTGGTACACATGGACAACCAAGCCACATGGCCCGTGTGACGTATGCTCTTCTAGTAAGCTCTTCTTGAGCAGATGCCATAGGAGGCTGGTGGCATTTGTGTTTCTTTTCCACCTTTTCTTTTTGTGGTACAGAGCAAATTCAGGCCTTCATGCATACCGGGCAAACACTGCCAAGGGCTACACTCCCAGTTTTGTGTGTCTGTTTTGCACACCTAAGATCAGCCCACAGAGTACGGCCTATGGGGGGAGGACTGGCTTTTCCGAGCCCTTCACCAAACAGAAGACTGTTGTGGATGTGGTAGTTTTAGAAGATGGCCCCCACATTCTTTAACCTGCTCTAAGGGTGAGGTAGGGTCCATGTATCCTTCCCTGAAGTCTGGGCTCTGTAACAGACTGACCAGTAAAACATTGCAGAGATGACACTGTGCAGCTCTCTGGGCCCAGGCCTGAAGGAACTTGCTGGCACCTTCCACTCTTGCCTCTAGGATCCTCACTGCAGGACCTGGTCACTATTCACAAAGAGGCCTGGCTTCAGGAAGAGTCTACATAGAAAGTCTCCAGACACAGGCCAGATGCCTGTGACCTCCATGGTGCCAGACACATGGGTGATGCTACAGCTACCCCACCCCCAGGTGTCAGATTATTCCCAGACTTTCAATTTTCTAAATAAGGCCCAGATGTCACAGAGCAGGGACAAACCATCCCCATCATCCTATTGGAATTCTTGGCTCAGAAACTCCAGGTATGTAATGAAATTGTTTTGGGCCACTAGGTGTGATTCCCTTACTGATAGGTAATAAGAACAGTGGGGCAGAAAAAGGAGCCTAGGACCCCCCCGTGAAGTGTCCAGAGCCCATGACATGGCAGCATTGTCACTTTCTAGCTGTGTACACCAGGGACATCACTTGGCGAGCCTGGGTTTCAGTATTTTTGCCTGTAAAATGGAGTCCAGGGTGGCTTACTCGTATGGAGAAAACATGTCAGGCACCACTAGAAGCATTTTGCGCGCGGTATTATCTATAGCTAAATTCCTCTAAGATCAATGGCTTTCAACAAGAAGCATTCTCTTTCAGTTTATATGGAACAAATTCAAGAGCAAACTAAAGTTACATAGGATTAAGTTCTCCTGTTCTGTAGTCGGTAGGGCCGGCCATGGTGGCACACACCTATAATCCCAGGACTCAGGAGGTGGAGGTAGGATCACCATGAGTTCAAGGCAAGCCTGCACTACCCGGACAGTTTAAGGGCAGCCTGGACAGTATAGGGAGACCCTGTCTCGAGTAAACAAACAAACAAGTTCAGAAGGGTGACTATAGTTCACAACAATTTGTTATGTATTTTACAAAGAACTAGAATCAAAGATTTTAAAACTTCCTAACCCAAGATGAGAAATGTTTAAGGAAGTAGTAATGCCAATAACTCTGACCTGGTTATTATCTCACTGTATATGTTTTGAATTATCACACAATACGTCCTGCGCTGGACAGTTAGTGTATGTCAGCGAAGAGAATTTAGGAGCAGCTAATCTGGTGGCTCAGGGCCTCTCATGAGGCTATAACCAAGCTGTCAGTCAGGGTTGCAGAAATCAAAGATTTGACTGGGGCTGAGGATGGGCCTCCAAAATAGCACATTTGCAAGCCTGACAAATTAGCTTTGGCTGTTGGAAAGACGCCCCAGTTCCTTGACACATGGAGCTTTCCAAAAGGCTGCTTAAATATCCCTGTGACATGGTAGCTGGCTTTCTCCAGAGGAAGTGACCTGAGAAAGCAAGGCAGAAATCATACTTCATGGCTAAGCCCAGAAGTTGCCATCTTCTTTGCAGTATTCTATCGATTACCCAGAAGAACCCTCTTTACTGCGGGAAGGGGCTATACAACAGGATGAATACTAGGAGGGGACTTTCACTGGAAGCCATTTTGGAGGCTGTCCAGCACACACAGAGATACAGTTAATTCTCCAATCGTGCCCACAGGTAGACACTCTTAGCAGGTTTATTCTGAGGAGGAAGTAGAGGAATAGCAACATGAAGTAACCTACTCAGCCTCAGAGCCTGATGAGGGTAAATCTGGAATTCAAACCCAGGCTGGCAGACTGCAGAGCTGAGGTCTAAGCTACTGTGAAGGCCACAAGGGCTTTCTGGTCCGTTGTGAGCTTGAAGGGGTATGCTAGCTCACCCATCCTGGGGAGACAAGTACAGTGAACCCAGTTCTGCCCCTCTCTGGCGTTGTGTGCGTACACTTGTTTCCAAGCCTCCTCATGTCTTCTCATGAGACTTTCACAATCAAGCAGCTCTCGGGCAAGAAGCAAAAGCAGAATTGTCTCATCTCTCAGTGGATTTGGATGAAGACTGGTAATGAAATCAGGGACAACTCCAAGGAGAGGCCCTGGAAGAGAACCACACTGGGACTATAAGGAACTGCACATGAGCTGCAGCGTATTTACCCTTTCAGAGGTCACAGGATGATGCCTTCTTTATCATGGTCAAGATTACATCACTATATCAAGCTTAAAAAATACAATTGGCTGGACAGTCAAATGGGTTTTACCGGGAATCTTATTTTTTTGTGATTAGCACTAGGGAATCAACAATAAATATTTTGCTTTGTTCTGGTTTGGTTTTAGTGTTTTGGGACAGGGTCTCCCTAAGCAATTCAGGCTGGCCTTGACCTCACTATGTAGCCCAAGCTGGCCTCAGACTCATAGTGATCCTCATGCCTCAGCCTCCGAAGTGCTGGGATTATAGGTGTGCGCCACCACACCCAGCAAACAATGAATGTTTGAAACCTTTAAAAAAATAAAATAAAAATGAGTGAGGCAAATGCGCTTTGGGAAAGGAAGTGGTCTGGGGGCTCTGGGTGGTACATGGAGGATAAAACAGGAGGACTTTACCTAAGGGTCTGGGGAGAGCCACCTACATGGGGCCAACAAGCACCAAAACTAGAAGAGGGGCAGGGATGGGCCTCCAAGAACACTTACTGTTGAGGTTTAGAAAGCTCCTTCCCCACCACGTCCAGCAAGTGAGCCCTTGCTTTAAAAAAAAAAAAAAAATCTCCTTCCCTTCCGTGGACCCAGATGTCTTTTCATCTCATTCATGTGCTCAACAAAAGTCACTGAGCCCCAGGAGCCGGGCAGCAGCCTGGGCGCGGGAGCCAGAGGAATGCCCAGGCCAGACGAAGTCCGCATTTCCCTGGAATTGAGAGTCTCTCGGGGGGAGACACAGTTACTGGCAAACTCCACCAGAGCGATGAGATGATGACAGGAATGCACAAGCTCCTTGGGATGCAGAAGAGATGGAACCTGTGAGGGATAGGCTTTCTTGCTCTTGGCAAGGCCTGACAGGAGCAGGCAATGTTGAGAAACTTTTTCAAGCAGAGGAAATGGCTGCGCAGAGAGACTCAGAGGAGAACAAGCTGGGACCTCGGGGTGCTCTCCCCGACTGCAAGGCTGTTGTGGATAAGTAGGAGGAGAAAAACCCCAGGATTTCGGGGAATAAGGCACTAATGAGGTTCCTGATAGGAGCAGAATCTTCTGAATGGGCCTCATTCCAGCTGCAAGCTGCACCCCACCCCAATCCAAGGTGTGGGGGTGCATTTACTTATCTTCCGGGCTCTCTGCCCTTTGGAGGAGGACTTGGCCCTGCAGGTGTGAATGTGCTCATCCTTCTGGATGGGTGAGACTGCAGGGCAGGGAGAGGCTGAGGGAAGATGCTGGAGCAGGTGCCGCCTAATCTGGGCTTCACCGTCTAAATGTTAACCTCCCAACCTAAGTGGTTCGGAGGTGAGGCTGTGTGCCCTCAACATCCACTCCCTTTGTGAGCAGCTATGGGAAGGCAGAAGGTAGAAGAAACTCTAAGTCCAAAAAGAAGAAATAAATAGGGAGAAAGAGCAGGGCATGGTGGTGCACGCCTGTAATCCCAGCACTCGGGAGGCTGAGGCAGGAGGATCATTGTGAGTTTGAGACCAGCCTGAGCTATAAAGTGAGTTTAAGGCCAGCCTGAACTGCCTAGCTAGATCCTGTCTCAAAAAGACAAAAAACAAAAAATAGGGAGAAGGATAAAAAAAATTTTTTGTACATAATGATCCCATTCATCATAGAGAATTTGTACCTGTACATGATATAACTTGATTCTTTCTTTCTAGTTCCCCTCCTCTCCCTTCAACCCCTCCTCCTCTCCACATTTACAAAAGATTGATTTTCATTTTTCCTTCTTTTCCTCTCTTTTTAAATTTTTCCCTTCTTTTCTTTCCCGCTCCTGCTTCCTTGCTCCCCTTCCCATTTAAACATTCTCTTCCTAGTTCACAGTACCTACTATACATTTGGCGGGAGTACAGGGAATCAAACTCAGGACCTCACGCTTGCCAGGCAGGCACTGCGCCCCTGAGCTGTATCTCCGGCCCTCTGTCATGCATTTTGGTCCTTATTTACCCTTTTGGTTTCTCGCACCAGAGAAACAACACGGCATTTATGCCTGGGTGTCTGATTTATTTCACTTAAGAATATGGTCTCAGGATGCATCCATTTACCTAGAAATGTCTCAAGTGTGTCTGAGAAGGGTCAAAAGTTAAAGGCTTCTGACTCCCTGGAATTCCTCCCTAGCCCCTGCCTAAGACAGAGGTGGGATTAAGCCTCTGCCTCTGATTTCCTGCTGAGACCAAGTCTAGCGGACTGAGGCCCCAAGTCCAGGCTGCCTGTGCCCCCAGCCCCCAGCCTCCTCTCCATCTGTGGTGCTGTGATATAATAAGAAATGTATATTTGGTCTCTGTCCCAGTTCCTGTCACAGAGCTCCTAAAGCCCTCAGAACCTCCCGAGTGATAGTGGTGCCGGGAGCATCTGTTGTTATTTGTGATAAGCCCCTTCAGCCATACTTGAGTTTATGCTGATGAGGAAACACCAGTGGTGGGGTCTCTCACCACGGGGACTTTCGGCGTCATTCCCCAGTGTCTGGGGAGGGGGTGTGCCCGGGGACTGAGTTCAATTACCAATAGCCAGTGATTTTTTTTCCCAGTGCTGAGGACTGAATAAAGGGCTTTGTACTCGCTATGCAAGTGCTCTGTCCCTGAGCTAGAGCACCACCCCTTTTTATCCTTTCTTTTGTCTTTTGCAGACAAGGTCTCACTATGCAGTTCAGGCTGGCCTTGAGCTCACTTTGTAGCCCAGGCTGGTCTTGAACTTGCAAAGCTCCCCCTGCCTCAGTCTCCCAAGTGCTGGGATTATAGGCATGTGCCACCATGCCTGGTTCCTTTTTATCTATTTTGAGACAGGGTCTCAATAAATTGTCCAGGCTGGCGTTTAACTTGTGATACTCCAAAGTAATTGGGATTACAAGTGTGCACTACTGCACCAAGCTATGGTCAGTGACTTAAATTATCATGGCTATATAACGGAAGCATCACATGAACCCTACACAGTGGGGTTCAGAGAGTTTGGGGGTTGGTAAGTACATAAAGATACTGGTTTCTTGCCCAGAAAAGATACAGGAGCTGTCTGCTCTTCCCCATGTCATCTTATGCATCACTTCCATTTGGCTGTTCGTTTGTAATGTCCTTTATTTTTTAATAATTAATTAAAATAATCTTTGATACAGGATCTTGCTATGTTACCATGCCAGACTCAAACTCATGGGCTCAAGCAATCCTCCTGCCTCAGCCTCCTGAGTGGCTGGGATTATAGTGCATACTACAGTACCTGGCTTCTAAAATCCCTTATGTGAACCATTCTAGCAAATAATCAAACCCAAGGTAAGGTCACTTTTTTTTTTTTTTGGCAGTACTGGGGATCGAACTCAGGACCCTGCGCTTGCTAGGCAGACGCTTATTCCACTGAGCTATATCCCCAGCCCCCCTCAAGGTAAGGTCCTGAGAACCCCTGATTTACAGCTGGGCAATATGAAGTACAGGAGGCCCAGACTTTCAACAGTATCTGAAGTGGGAGGCGGTTTGTGGGAATAAACCCTAACCTGCCTGTGAAGTCTGCACTAAGTCTGGGTAGTTGGTACCAGAAGTGAATTATGTTATAGGACACCCTATTGGTATCTGCAGAGAAAATTATTTAGGGGCTACTACATATCTGGTTGTCAGCAATGGCTTGTAAAAGTGTAGAAAATCTTTTTTGCTGTTGTTTTTGTGCTGGGGGTGGAACATACAATGCTAAGCAAGTGTTCTACGTCTGAGCTACACCCTCAGCCCACTTTGGTTCTTTTAGCTCTCTAGGAGCAAGGTCTAGGCAGGGTGTAGTGGACTGACAACTGCTCGTCAACTTATAACCCCTAGCTGAACTGAGTAAGCTGGTGCTAGGTGTGGGAGGCCCCACCTGAGGACTGTTGTCAGCAGCACAAGAGGCAGAACCAGAGAAGAATTGAGGCTGTTAGGAGCTGAGAAAGGCTGTTGGGAGCTGTAAGGAGCTGTTGGTTGTTTTGGAGGAGCTCATCACGCTGGCTTTCCTGATGAACTTGGCTGTTTTCATCCTCCGAGGAGCTCAGGCCTTGCTGGCACTGAGAATAGCTTCGGTTCACTTTGGGGGAGCTCTGGTCCTCTCTCTGAGCATCGCCTTCTGGCTCCAGAGGGGAAGAAGGTGCACAGCTCAGTCTCCTGGAGAAGCTTGCTGTGTTGGCTTTCCTGATTGGAACTCGGCCATCTTGATCATCGGAGGAGCTCGGGACCTCACTGTTGCTGAGGATGGCTGTGGTACTTTTCATGGGAGCTCTGGTTCTTGCTTTGTGCATCTCTTCTTGGTTCCAGTGCAGATCCTCAGCCTGATAGCACAGATCCTTCATCCCACTGGTACAGACTTTCTAGCTTCCACCGCTGACCTTTGGGCCTTCCCAGCTCAGATCCATGAGGCAGGCCTGCATGAGATATTGTTATGGGCTCTGGACCTCCAGTTGGACTTGTGGGAGGCATTGTTGTGGGCTCTAGGTCTTCAACTGGACTCATGCAGGACATTATTGTGGGATCCAGGCTCTCAGCTGGATACTTGGTCCTTAGCATGTGGACAGATTTCCTGTACTCTCTTGTATATGATTCTTTAGGTGACCATGATAAATAATCTTATAAAATATGTGTCCTGTATTATATTGTTCCCCTTGCAATATCCCCCAAACCATAACTCAGGGCCAGATTTGCTCTCCTGAGCCAATGGGAAGAGGCGCCTCATAACATTCCTGGCCTCTTCTCATACCTTTTGCAAGCCCCTTCCCACCGCAGCCTGGCTCTGCCACTCCACTGTCAAACCACCCTCCGCCCCACCCCACCCCCCAGCAGTCCCAGTTCCCCGCCCTGTTCTGCAGGGTTCTGGACTGGAGATCCTCAGTGAAGGACAAGCTCAGTGAAGGTTGCTGGGGGAGGAATCAATGCCTACTCTGGCTTCGGCCCCTGGCTGCAGTGCCTTTGTATGTCCCCATGTAACCCACCCTCATGTGGCAGTTCATTCAATTCCCAGAGGACCTGTAGTACACCCAGATCCAGACACTGGGTGTTCAGAGGAAAACCAGGTTCCGCACAGTTCTCCCAGATGAAGGTCCTGGAACCACCGTGCCTCCCACAGAGAACCTGGACACCACTTGTTCCAGCCCTTCAGCCTGGGATGTCTCATCCACATCCAGCTTGTCTTCCAGGGCAAGTGTTACCTCTGTCACAAAGTCTGCCTTCACAGTGTCATGTGGTCCACTGAGAAGTCACTCATTTCTCTGCATTGCCAAAGCCCTTTCGATTTGTTCTTATAAGCCTTCTGCATCTGTCATTCATTCATTCATTCAGTTGTACATGCTGAGAACCCCCACTTTTGGCTGGTGTGGGAACTGCACTGAGACTCCTATAATGATCTGGGTATCCTGAAAGATTTTAAAGCTGTCCCAGTTTGGTTGCAACTGTTGGTTCCTGGCAGAAAACAGATGAAATTTTCCTCTGGAGTAGAACATCTCATGTAGGCCCTTGGGATTTCTAGTTTAAGATCAATAATTCATGACCTCACCATCATGACTCACTAGACGTACAAGGAAATAATCAACCATGAGTGAGAGTCTACAGAAACAACCATAGGTTTAGATCTATAAGGATATAAATATTGTAATCTAAAAAAAAAAAAAAAAACCTGGGCAGGGTGGCATATACCTGTAATCCAAGCTACTTGGGAATTTGAGACAGAAGAATCACAAGTTTGAGGCAACTTACTGCTCTGGGCATGTAGTAAAATCCTATTTTTTGAGACAGGATCTCTATATGTAGTTTAGGCTGAATTTTAACTCACTACGTAGTCCAGCCTGGTCTCGAATTCAAGGCAGTTCTCCCGATCTCAGCCTCCCCTGTATTCCACCTTTAAAAAAAATTCATTCATAGTTTGTTTTTGTAGTACTGGGAATGGAACGCAGGGCCTCATTCCTGGTGAGCTAGTGCCCTGTCACTCAGCTACATTACTGTCCCTACTCTCGTGTGTGTGTGTGTGTGTGTGTGTGTGTGTGTGTGTGAGTGCGTGTGTCACTGGGGATTGAGCCAGGGCCTTTGCACTGAGCTACCTCCCAGCCTTATTTATTTATTTATTTTTGAGACAGGTTCTCACTAAATCACTCTGTTGCCCAGGCTGGGCTTGAATTTGTGATCCTTCTGCCTCAGCCTCCCAGAGTGCTAGGTTTACAGGGTATGCCATCACACCCAGTTTTACCTAGCCATTTAAAAATTTTGTTTAAAACAGAGCTTCAGCTGAGTAGCATATACATGTAATCTCAGCACTTGGGAGGCTGAACTTCAGCAATTTAGGCAGAAAGTAAAAAATTGAAAAAGGGCTGGGGACACACCCTGGTATGAAGGTCATGGTTTCAGTTCCCAGTACAGCCAGAAAAAAGGAAGATAAGGTAGAGTAAAATATGAAAAAAATAACAGAAAACTAAAAAAAAAAAATGACCAAAGAGCAAGGTATGGTGGTGCATGGCTATAATCCCAGCACTTGGGAGGCTGAGGCAGGAGGATTACCTTGAGTCTGAGACCAGCTTAGACTACATAGTGAGACCTGATCTCAAAAAAAAAAAAAAAAAAAGTAAAATATTGATGAAGATGTAGAGCAACTGGAACTCTCATACTTTGCTGGTAATACTTGGAAAACAATTTGTTAGTTTCTTTAAAATGTAAGAATATTTATTATATGGTGCAGACATTCTACCCCAGGGTAGTTATCCAAGGTCAGTGAAAACACACCCACACAAAGTCTTGAACATGTGTCTTCAAAGTACATTTATT
>PVLD010021338.1:0-10000 GCA_004027595.1 Dinomys branickii | reverse complement strand
TCTCTGCACCTTGTCCACCCTACCAACACCCGTCTCTGGTTCTGGCCTCTCCCAGCCCAGCGCAGACTGGCTGAAGCACTCAAGAGGCACCGTTCAGGAGTGAAGCCTAAGAACTGGGTGTACAAGGTGTGTGGCAGAGGTGGTAGTGATGTTTTAAGGGCTTAAATGGCCTGGAAGTAGGGTGAGGGAAGAAGCGGGGGTGGGGGGGGTCTACAAGTTTCTTCGCACCAGAGTTCGCACTCCTCTTTCAGATCCTCGGTGGTTTTGCCTCCGAGCAAAAGGAGACCACCCCACCCTCAGACAGGCCTCCGAGCCTTCCTGAGCCAGAGGGGGGACTCAAGTGTCTGATCCCAGAGGGTGCTGTGTGCCGAAGGGAGCTGCTGGGCTCGGGCTGCTTCGGTGTGGTACATCGGGGACTGTGGACGCTGCCTAGTGGCCAGAGTGTGAGTATGCGGAAGGTCCTGGCTCAACTGCCCTCCGCATTCTTTATGTCTTCTGGGCTCTGGCCTTGACATGGCTGGTCCCAGGGTGCCTCATGGTGCTTCCTCCAATCACCAGGTCCCAGTGGCTGTCAAGTCCCTCCGAGTGGGTCCCGAAGGCCCTGTAGGCACAGAGCTGGGAGACTTCCTGAGAGAGGTGTCTGTCATGATGAACTTGGAGCACCCACACGTGCTGCGTCTGCATGGCCTGGTATTGGGCCAGCCTCTACAGATGGTGAGCACATCCGGACACTGGCTCTTCGGAGAGCCTGGAGCCTGGAGTGCGGCAGGAAGGTGCTGCAGGGCTAGACCAAGGCCCACATGGTTCTATGCTTCTGCAGGTGATGGAGCTGGCACCACTGGGCTCCCTGCACGCGCGCCTGACAGCCCCGGCCCCAACGCCCCCGCTACCCGTAACTCTGCTCTGCCTCTTCCTTCGGCAGTTGGCAGGGGCCATGTCATACTTGGGGGCCCGCGGGCTAGTGCACCGGGACCTCGCTACGCGAAACCTGCTGCTGGCGTCACCCCGCACCATCAAGGTGGCAGACTTTGGGCTGGTGCGGCCGCTGGGTGGCGCCAGGGGCCGCTATGTCATGGGCGGTCCCCGCCCCATCCCTTATGCCTGGTGAGGGTGGGCAGTTGCGGGCGCGACGGGTGGTCAGCTTGGGAGGGTGGTGGGGGCCAACCTGGAGGCCAGCAGTGAGGCAGAAGCTTGGAGCAGGCCGGCCTCCAAAGGAAGCTGGGAACAGAGACCCTCGCTTCCCTCCAGGGGCTCAAAGGACGACTTCTGAGACTCAGGGGGGCACCCAAGGGGGGTGGGCACCCCGGGGCACATATCCAGCCCCCTTCAGCTTCCACTTCCGCAGGTGTGCCCCAGAGAGCCTGCGCCAAGGAGCGTTCTCCTCTGCTTCCGACGTGTGGATGTTTGGGGTGACGCTGTGGGAGATGTTCTCTGGGGGCGAGGAGCCCTGGGCTGGGGTCCCACCATACCTCATCCTGCAGCTGCTGGAGAAGGACCGAGCCCGCCTGCGGAGGCCTCCACTCTGCTCTAGGGCTCTCTACTCTGTCGCCTTGCGCTGTTGGGCTCCCCATCCTTCGGACAGGCCCAGCTTTTCCCACCTGGAGGAGCTGCTCCAAGAGGTGGGCACTCCCAGCTTGTCCCTAGACACCTCCAGTGTCTCTTCCCTCCATTCCTCTCTCCCCACAGGGTTCCATGCACAAGACTAAGATATCCAGATACCTGTGCTGGGCTCTGGGACCCAGTTCTGAGCAAAACATATTCAGTCCCTGCCTTCAGGAGCTCAGATTCCTGGGAAGGCAAGTAGGGGCTACATTCATGCAGGCTGAAGGTCTGTATGTCTGGGTCAGAAAGGGGACCCAGAGAAGAGAGCAGTAGGTCCCCGTGGGTGTGTGACAGGCAGGGAGAAGCTCCGCGTAGGAGGGGAGATGGAAGTAATGAGGCTGCATAGGTAAGCAGGGCTGCATCATGGAGGATTTCTGGGGCATGTCAGGAACCACAGCTCCCACGCAGAGCCCTTAAGCCATGTGAGACACTGTATTAGGTGCTCTGCAGGCATACTTAGGCCTGTCTGTTCACTTAGCCTTCTCAACAACCCCATGAGGTACTTTTTTCCCATTTAGCAGATGAAACAGTTGAGGCACTGTTTAGTAACTTGCCTAAAACCACAGAGGAATTGAGACTAACACCAGTTACCGGGACTTCAAGAGCTGTGCCCTAACTTGCTGTACTAGTAAAAGAGTTTAGTCTTCACTCCCAGGGTACTTGGGTGTTGTGGAAATACGTTGAGCAGTTCCAGGCCTTACAAAATTGAAATGCTCTGGCCAAGTGACATTAAGTTCTTCAAGGATGGGTCCATAAAACTGGGCCAGCTGGATGTTTCAGAGCAGCTGTAGCAGCCACAGGGAGCCAGCCTCCCTGTAGCCCAGACAGTCCTGGCCCAAGAATGGTTTTGAGAGATCCTATTGACACCGATTGTGAAACAGAAGTGACAGTAAGAGGTGTGGGTGAGGGTTAAGGAAATGGTACTAGAGAGGCCTGGAAATTCTCCTGAGGCACTTGGGAGCAGCCTCACAGGCCAAGGTGCAGAGTCTAAGCGGTAATCCCTCCCTTTGATCCCCTAGGTAGGGAGAGGGCCCTGTATTGTTGTTCCTGGAACTCTGAGGTATGCTTAGCTTGGCTTGGGGTCTAGGTAGGCCTGACCAGTGGATCACAACTAGGAGACAGGGACAGTCTCACTGGGACCCAGCACACAGGACCTACTTGCCATGGGTTTTGACTGGTACGTGCATAACAGGAGGTCTCCTTCCCTACTCCCATACTACCCTTCTGACTCAGGCTTTTTTTTGGTACCGGGAATCGAACTTAGAACCTTGCGCTTGCCAGGCAGGCTCTGTGCTGCTGAGTTATATCCCCAGCCGACTCAGGCTTTTTGAAAGCCCAGCCTTTCCTCCTGTCTCCACAGGCCTGGCCTTCTGAGGGACGCTGTGTGAGGGACTTCACAGAGCCAGGGGCTTTGCAGATGGAGCCTGGCGACTCCATTACCGTCATCGAGGGCAGGTAACAGCCTTATGCCCTCCAAAAATCCACAGGGAAGCCCACTTTCCCAGGCCTTCTTGATTCCTGAACCCCTCTCACTTCTGCCCACTCCTGGAAGCCTCATCTTGTGTGTCTTCCCCGCTCGCCTCTGAGCCCTGAGCTCCAGCACAGTCCTGGCTTCGCTTCTAGAGCCTGACTAGCCCATACAGCCCTTTTGTGTTAGGAAGAAAAACACTGCCCTTCCTCCAGGCAGATGTGGCCACAAGGCACACAGCTTGGTGAGCTGAATGGGCCCAAGCCCAGCTGCTGTGCTCCCCCGTGCTCTCACCCCCTTCACCAGTCCTCTGCCCACAGCTCCGATGCCACAACCTGGAAGGGACAGAACGGCCGCACCTTCAGAGTGGGCAGCTTCCCAGCCTCAGCGGTGATGCTTACAGACCTGGGGAACTCCTCAGCCACACGTCCAGTTCACAGAGGCTCCCCCGGTGGGGGAGAGCGATGCCAGGGAAACATGGACAGGTGAGGAACTGAAAGGGTTGAAGACAGCTAGGGCGAGGGGACTGTCCAAGTACATCAAATTCTCTGGAAGAGAAGGACAGGATGGGGCGAACCTGGAGGGGAAGCTGGACTTGCCTCCCAGCTGCAGCTTCCAGGGTGCCCTCAGCACATCCCAGAGCCCGTTTCTTTGGGAGGGGACACGTGTGTGTGAGGGGTGGACGATGAACTGGATCATTCTCTTGACAGGGACAGAGAGAAGGAAAAGTCTCGGGATCTACCTCCAGGACAGGGCCAAGGCAGGAAAGTGGCCCTGCAGAGGATGAGAGGTTGGTACGATAGGACTCTAGGGTCACAGCTCAGTTAACAACCCTCCACTTCTGCCCGTCTTGAACACATAGCCCTGCATATACGATTCCCTTCCTCCAAACCCTGCCTGTAGACATCCTAGCTATATTTTAAGATCTTAAGAGAGTCAAAGCTCTCTGCCCTCCCCAGTGGACAGCATGTTCCCACTCTGGCCTGAGTTTGGGCCATCAGGTTTCTTCCCTTCCTTCCTTCCTTCCTCCCCACCCCCACCCCCGCCTCAGTGCTGGGGATCAAACCCAGGGTCCCTCTACCACTGAGATGCATCCCCAGTCTTTTATTTATTTTATTTTTGAGACAGAGTCTCATTATGTTGCCTTGAACTTGCAATGCTCCTGCCTCAGTGTTCTGAGCAGTTGGGATTACAGGCATGCACCAGTGCTGCCACACAAGGCAAGCTACCTGAGCTTTCTTTTTTCCTTCTTTTTTAGACAGGGTCTATGTACAGTATTCCAGACTAGGCTTTAACTTGATTATGTAGGCCAGGCTGTCCTCCAACTCACCATGATCCCCTTGCCTCAGCCTCCCCAGTGCTGGGATTAGAGGCATGTGCCACCACTTCTGGTGCTACCTAAGTCTTGATGCCCATTTCTACACCTGCCTTATTGTCCCACTTAACACACGGACAAAAAAAAAAAAAACCCACATGGACCAGCCAAGCATAGTGCTAGCTACCTCACCTGGAAATTCTTAAGAAACTGTCCAGGTCAGCACAGAAATAGAAAACAGGAAAAAGTAGGGCCTAGGACCTGGGCCTCCTCTCAAGTTGTTTCTTTCTCAACTGTACAGGCATTTCCAAGAGTCTGGAGTCAGTTCTGTCCCTGGGCCCTCGCCCCACAGGTGGGGGTTCAAGCCCCCCTGAACCTCGACGTGCCAGAGCTGGGCCCCCAGGACTCCAAGGTCTGCCTCCACACCCACCTTTTATCTCCAGTTCTCAGCCCAGCCAGCCCCCCAGAGAAAGGCCTCCCAGGCCCAAAAGAGAAGCTGTACATAATCACCGCATTCACACACCTGGAGCCAGTCAAGCCCCTGTCCTCTCTGGAGGCCCCCTCCCTGACAGTGAGTGGCAGAGGGGGGTAACAGAGGTGAGTGGTGTCTCACTGCAATGGCTAGGTGTCCGGAAAGGCCTAGAGATGGGGCAAGGGCCTGAGTGAAGCTGTGCCCCCCCGCAGGTGGAGGTGAGTGTGCATGGAGTCACCCACCAGGAATGCCAGGCAGCACTAAGAGCCACAGGGGGAGATGTGGTTTCTGCCATCCGGAACCTCAAGGTAAAGCCAGAGCCTTCTCTCAGACTCCTTCTCCTATCCCCGCCGCCTGGGATAGAAGTCAGCTGCCCACTCCCTTGCTTCCATAGGTAGAACAGCTGTTCCATCTGAGCAGCCGGTCCAGAGCCGACTGCCGGCGCATCCTGGAGCATTACCAGTGGGACCTGTCAGCTGCCAGCCGCTACGTCTTAGCCCAGTCCTGAGCTCTACTTCCTAGGGCAGACACCAGCATGGAACCCCTGGGCCCCTCCAGGCCTGGCCACATGAGAACAAGCAGACCCAGAGTTAAAGTCTTGCTATCGTTAAGGTCAGATTTTCCCGCCTAAGGAGATCCCACCTGCTACTGGCAAATACAGCACGGACTCAGGGAAGCCCAGGTTGGGCACTGAGGAGTCTCCTCCCCACCCTGTCCCCTGCCTCTGAGGGTCTAAGAATCCTTGGCTGGGACAAGAAGGACCTAATCCACTTTGTGATCATGTTATCAAATAAGAGGAAGACCTAAAGGAAAAGAGCTACAATGCAGCATGGCTAGAGGAAGCTTCTGCTCACTACAGTCACTGATCAAGTGGTTCTACTGGACCATGGGACCAGCCATCCTGGATTGCCATTTGCTACCTCACTGGACTTTGAGGGGCAGCCATCTTTGATGATAGAAGTAGCCATATCAACTTGAGACATGTGGCCCACATGGCCTTGGTTTAGGCCTAGGCTGCTATAGGGGATGAAATTATCCTCTTGGACTCCAGGACATCTGATCCTAGTAGCATGGATTATGAGATGGGGCAACCCCAGCCCGGCTCTCAAAGTTCCCTTTGTCTTTTCCCGTATCAATTCTTCTACCCTCCCCCAGTACATACATCTTCCAGTGTCCAAAAAGGTACAAACTTTATATGAATACAACATACAAAGATGCAGCCTCCTTCCTAATGCAAGGGAAGGGAGGGGTAGTTACATAAGGCACAGGAAGCTGCAGCAAGCACCAGCCGCGGGCAGGGCCCCAGGGGGAAAGGCGGTTGGCACGAGGGCCCAGCCTTTACAGCTGTTAGTGGGGAAGTGGGGGTCCCCTCAAAGTGCTATCGTCTGGGGCTGAACTCATTGGCCAAGCTGGTGCAGGGCAAAGGCAGCATGGCTGCCATCTTTGGTGCTACTTGCCCTTCCCCCACCAGCCCTGCGGTCAAACCAAAGTCCTGGATTCCAAAGACCTCTCTGGTGCAGAGGCCCTGAAGTGGGTGAGAGGGAGTGGGCGGGGTAGGTTTGAAAGCCATTATGCCTTTGTGCAGAGGGACCACTGGGAGGCAGCAGGAAAGGGCTCTTATACATACCCTTCTGTGGGGCCACAGGTACAGGCCGGGGGGGGCCATCAGGGCCCCCAGCCACTCAGGAAACCCTGTCTGTCCCTGGCAGCGTACGTGGAGGAAAGGGGCTATCTCAGAGGAGGGGCCGGGCCAGGCCAGAGCAAGTGACCATCTTGAGTTCTGCTTGAGGGGACGGTCTCTTCGCCCCGAAGCATCCTCTAACTGGTGATGGCAGAGGGCCCTGCACCTCCTCGCTTCTCGAAGAACATGTAGTCCTGAGGGGAGGCCACTGTCAACAGATCTGGCTGGGCCTGTCTGGCTCAGCTATCACAACCTAAGTCTTGATCCACAAACCCCCATAATGCCTGTCCCTAACACTGTCCTAGCAAGAGGCATCAAGTCACAGCCAGGGAGGGGCCTGAAGGGCAGGGCAGGGGCAGCCAACTCACAATGAGGAACGTGGCCCCCAGCAGCACTGCCTTCACCCTCACGTCCAGATCCACAGGGAACTGCAGGCCAAAGTCATCGGCGTCCGTGAGTGCTTCTCGCAGCAGCCCGCCCCACTGCTTGCTGATGCGGCCCACGCTGCGGGATTCATCCCTGGTCTTCACCTGTTGGGAGGGAAAAAGGCTCCAGCCGAGGAGAATGTGACTGGTCTCACTGCCTGCAGGCTCCCTCCCATAGTCACCGCATATGAGTTGTACAGGGTCCACACCCAGTGAATCCTAACAGCTTTCAGGTTCCATTTGACAGCTGGAGAAACTGAGGCATCCTACATTACATGCAAGTAAATGGCAAAAATCAGGGTTCAAACTCAGATCTGCTCTCCAAAGGCCGTGGGTGACGTAACTCTTTAACAAGAGTAGGAGAAATGGAAGCATGGTGTAGTCGAATCCCCTTAGCAGATGGCTGGTTACTGGTTTGATTACTCATGTCCCTGACACCCACCATTCATAGTCTGTACCCTGCAGAGAAGCCTGGCTGAGAGAGCAAAGGAAGCTGACAAAATCCTGGCTGTGCTTTACCAGCCAAGCAGGCTCTTAGAGGGCTATGTCCGCCCAAAGGATGACTTTTCTCTGGTCTGCAAAGTAGGGACACGCCCCGTCCAGCACTGCACATGAGTCTCATCTGACCTAGTGCTTGCAGGGAGGTGCCACGATTTTCACTAACCTCTCTGAGCCCAGCAGCAATAGGCTGTGCTGCTGTGGGTAGTAACTCAGTATTACTTCCTGGTCTTTTTTTATGCTCTGTATCTGGTGACTAGGACCAGAACAATTTCCTTGTATATCCTGTCCATCCCCTTCCTCCACTGTCCTACAGCTTGGAGAACATCCTGCAGCTCTGTCCTAGGCTAAGTAGGGCCTGTCCCAGCCAGCCCTGCAGTCCTAAGAGTGCAGCCTCAATATGGACCATTCATAACTGTGTAAAAGTGACACTGGCCCTCTAAGAATCCACAGTCTACACATTTCCATATAGAGATCATAATTATCTCCTTCCGCACTGGTTCCCATCACAGAACCTCCCTCAGACTACCAAGGTGGCTCACTTTTTAAAAGTACCCTTAGAAGCCAGGTATGGTGGCATAAGCTAGGCGTGGGGGCACACGCCTGTAATCCCAGCCCTCGCGAGGCTGAGGCAGGAGGATCATTGCGAGTTCAAGACCAGCCTGCACTAGAAAGTGAGTTCAAGTCCAGGCTGAACTGCATAGTGAGACCCTGTCTCAAAAAAAAATAAATAAATAAATAAATAAAAGTACCCTTAGGTCAAGTACCTTATCAGAAGTGTTAGCAAGTCTACTGGATAATACCTGTTGCTTCTGTCTTATCTGTGCAGGGAATTATTCTTTAAAGAACCCTGGGGTCCATGGAGTGTCTTTAGACACAGGTATTTCTCAGGCCTCACCCTGAAACATATAACTTTGGTTATCCAGGTTCCACTGGTGATGGATAAGAAGAATATCATTTGGAGTTAAGGTTGGATGGGTCAGATCCCCCTTACCCTAACCCAGGGCTGTAGGTAACAATCAACATTGGTTCTGAAGATGAAATCCTTTTTGCTATGCTTTTGTAAAACCACAAAGACATTCCATTTCTTTCTCTCTCTCTTTTTTTTTTTTTTTGTCTTTTTGAGACAGAGTCTCACTTTGCAGTTCAGGCTGGCCTTGAGCTCACTTTGTAGCCCAGGTTGGTCTCGAATTTGTGATGATCCTCCTGTCTCAGCCTCCCGAGTGCTGGGATTACAGGCATACACCACCACGCCCGGCTCACCTTCCCACTTCTGAATGGAGGAAAACTGGAAGTATGGTAGGAGTCAAATAGATTTGGACTGATAACTTCAGGGTCTTGACCTTAGTTGGTCAAACCATCTTGCCTCATGGAAGCTGCCATCTTGCTTTATGAAGATTCCAGAAATCTCTGCTTTAATCCCAATACCTCAAAGTTGGTATCTGTGCCACAGCCACAGGTCCAGCAAGGTCCCACCACTCGCAGGACTGTCTGTCGATCAGCATCTTGGATGGAGAACTTAGGGAGGAAGGGATGCCAGGTTTGCAGCACATGACCAATGGTGGTGCCTGGTGGAGCCTGTACTTCCATCTGGAATGGGAAGCAGACAGGTCACTGCTGAGCTCGTGCACCCTGACCCAAGTTCCCACTGGTCGTGGCACTATCTGTTGTTCATTACCTCTTGTCTGCCCAGCGCCCCACGAACCGTGCCATCTCCACCTGCCCACTCCCGCTAGAGCCACATCTCTTTCCAAGCTCCAGTCCATCAAGGCCGATCTCTCACCCCACCTAACACTTCAGCCTCTCTGCAGCCCAGGGCTCCCCACCTACCTCCTGGAGGCCACAGGGGCAGCAGAGGCAGCCACAGTGGAGTGGGCGGATGAGGCGCAGCACCTCTCGGTCCCCGGGGTCTGCCAGGCGGACACGAAGTGGCCTTCGGGTGCCACAGCACAGGCGGGCACAGCAATTGCTCTCCTCAGCTGCCTGACCCAGGGGCTGCCCAAGCCCTGAGCGCAGTTCATAGCGGTTGCAAGTCTCCCAGCCTAGGAATGCTGTCCGGGCGACACACTGAGGCTCAGGAGCCCACCCAGAAGCCTACCTACTGTGCCACAGTAATGAGGTCCCGCCGTCATCCTTCAACTTACTTTCCACTCGCTCAGCCTTCTGGTGAATCAAGATCTGATCAATCTGAGAAGAGCAGGGGTGGCGCTGACATCAACTGATCAGCCTGAATGCCCAAGTCTGCTCCCGACACCCTCCCTGCCACTCACCTGCACCAGAAACTCGAGGCCTGAAGGCACCCCTGGCAGTGGCAAGAAGGGGGCAGGAGGCCCGGGGGCCACGGGGCCGGGTGAAGGGAAAAGGGCAAAGCCGGGCCCAGGGGGAGGCACTTGGGCAGGCACGGATGCCTGCCCGGCCCCAGGATGCGGCGCCGGCTCCTGGTATCCGGCGGTCACAGGGTAGGGAGGTGGGGGCGAAGGGGCATAGCCTTTGGGGGGTAAGTAGCCTGTAGGAGGGCGGGGTCAATTAGAAAGGACCC
>PVLD010021337.1:0-31687 GCA_004027595.1 Dinomys branickii | reverse complement strand
GCCGAACACAGTTATGTCACGCAAGATGGAGCCAAGAGAGAAAGGTCTCGCCCAGTCCAAGGGAGAGATGAGCAGGGCGCGAAAACGAGTAAGACAATCAGTTCCAGGATCGGGGCTGCAGAGATCCGTCAGCAGCACAGTGCAGGTGAGGAAGCCACAACCCCTTCCACCAGCCCTGTGGGGGAGATTCGTCAGTGACAGGAAAACAGAATTGTATCTCAAAAAGGAAACAGGGTCTTACAAAGGCTTTCACTCTCCTTAATTTTATCAGTTGTCTCTGAACATGAAAAGGCAAAAGGTAAGAAGAGTGAAGGAGGTGAGACACAGAGAATGAGTCCCAAAGCTAAGGCAGGAAAGCATGAATGGAAAGGTCAGTCTCAGCAGAGATCACATCAGCACCTCTTCTGCAGATAGGGAGGAGCTGAAATCACCCTCGCAGCCAAGAGGGAGGAAACGTGAAAGAGCTGCTACCAGACAGTACCGATTTTCACAAGACAATAAGAAAGATGCTTGTCTTCAGAGAGAAAGGCAAGGAGACAAAAATATGTAAGAACACACATAGGGACTGTCTGGTAAAAGAATGCAAGTCTCATCAAGACCTTACCAGAGTTAACTAAAAGAAGTTGAGAGGGTTAAAGTTTTCACCATCAGTGTATCTCAGGTACTAAGCTGACAATAAGGGATAAAAATGACATAGAACACAAAGGAAGACAGAAAGGAGAAGAGAATCTGTTAAGTGGGAGATGGGAACACAAACAAGGGCTGAGAAAAAGGTTCAGGGGCCAAGGAGGAAGAAAAGCCAGGAGTGAGCAATGGCACAACACAAACTGTAACACGCCAGTCAGCAGAAGTTTCACTGCAATGGTCCCAGTTTACATCAGTGGTCCTGGCTTAATTAGGAGGAGCACCCTTCTCAACTAAAGAGTTCTCCTAACCCTAAGAGGTGTCAGTGTATGAGACGAGCAGATGCATTCAGACTAGGACAGGTAACCGCTAATGAGGATGACTTAGGCAAAGAAGACCAAATCTAAGCTCCTGAAGGAACTGGTTTCTATCTCCCAAGGACCTTGGAAAGGTTATTGCCAGGAGGAAGCATCAAGGTCACCAAACACAGCAAGAGCCCTGGCACGGGGCTGGGGCTGCGCCACTCAGGATGCCTGAACACTCCCTCTGCTGCTCTGCCTTGAATGATCTGAGCACTGCAAGCAAGCCCAGCCCCTCTTCCTGCTGGGTCCCTCCTGAGGCTGCAAATGACAGAGGCTCATGGTATGCTAATCTTAAGGAACAATGGTGAAAGGACCGCCATGCAGTATCACTTGGCATATGATGAAAGACACACCTGGAGCTCAAGGGCAGCAGACTGACACTCAATAAGGAACATCACTTCATAGCATATTAACATGTCCTAAAATAGGTTCTTGGAATTTTCTCAGATGAGCTGAACTGCATTTCCACAAGGACTTCCACAGGAATTGTAACATACATGCTCTACAAAGACCAGTGGGGTTGGTTCAAACACTTGCCAAGGTTGGAGGGAGCCAGACTGAACACTACCACCTGAGGGTAGCATGGTGCTGAGGGAGGAAACCAGCAAAACTCTCCCGCCTTCTCTTGTGGCCTCCGGTAGCTAGCAACCTATGTCTGTGGTTTCAACTGCATAGCAACCCGTGACCATTTTGCAGCGGAGCATAAAAACAGCACTAGAAAGTCCTGTCAGTCTCCCACTCCCCTTAACTGCTGCTGTTTCTGCTACTGTAACCTCCCAGCACGAATGCGACGCTGCCCCACAGAGTACAAATTGTATAAGAGTGACAACAAAGCCATTTGGGGATCTTGGGGTGACTCGAATCTCTTGCAGGCCCACCAGCAATAAAAGCTGCTTCTTGTTCCTACTCTGTATCCCAGTGCTGTGTCCAGGATCCCATCCATCCCCTATTTCAGTGCCAAAGCCTTGCATTTGTGTGTGTGTGTGTGTGTGTGTGTATGTGTGTGTGTGTGTGTGTGTGTGTGTGTGTGTGTGTGTGTGTTTTGGAGACAGGGTCTCACTATGCAGTTCAGGCTGGCCTTGAGCTCAGTTTGTAGACCAGGCTGGTCTTGAACTCTGAACAATTCTCTTGCCTAAGCCTCCCAAGTGCTAGGGTTACAGGCGTGTGCCCCCACGCCCAGATAAGCCTTGCATTTTGAAGGCATTGCACCAACATGCAAGATAATGAACAGAGAGGTATGATCATCCCCATTCAGATCAGTAGGAAACTGAGTCAGAGGCTAGAACTCATCTCCTGACCAGTGTGATGGCTGGTGCACCTCACTGCCTCTCTCTTTCTCAAAGCTCTGATTCAATTCCACTTCCATGCAGAAAGACAGTTACCGAGGTCAGACCCCATGTGGTAATTCTGAGGAATCTGTAGCATAGCTTTCTCTCATGCCTAAGACCAGGGACTCTCTAGCTTCCTCAAGCATCAGAATCACCTAAGGGATGGATCCCTGAGCCCGACTCCATGGGTTCTCATTCTGCTGGTCTGGAGAGGGATCCAGATGTCTTGTATTTCTAACAAGTTGAAAGGCTACTGCCAGAGCTGCTGGTCACATGGCTAAAATTAGGGGATTCTTTTTTTTTTTTTTTAAGTTTTTCGAGACAAGATCTTGCTATACAGTCCAAGCTGACCTTGACCCCAATATATATTCCAAACTCTCCTAGAACTCACTGTCATATTCCAGCCTTAGCCTCCCAAGCACAGGGATTACAGGGGAACTCACTACACTGGGCTGATTTTGGAACTATTGATTTAGAAGATAGTAGATGCCCCATCTGCAACCTAAGGTCCCAAACTGCAAGTCTGGTAATAGCATACACAAATGTTAACTTCCTTAGACAAAGGCTCCCGGACAGGTAAGTCTCACTCTTTGTAGGTGTGGAGGGGCCTAATAACAGACTGCTTCCCAGTGAGACAAACAGATGGTTTTCAACTTGGCCTCATTTCTTTGGGATCCAGAAGGTCTGAAGTTCTGAGTTTCCTGCTCTGCCTCTCTAAGCTGAAAGGAGACACAGCCGGGCCACTGTCTCCCCACACTACAGCTCGTGCCACACAAGGGTTCCCAGCCTTGTCTCTGCTTTTTCTATTTCATACTATAGGGAGAAAAGATTGCTGCTTGTTTGTGCTATCTTTAAAATTGCCCTCTTCAAACTTTTTTGTTAAATGATTACTTCAGTCTAATCTCCCAGTATAGATTTATTGAGCATAATACATAAACGCTATGATTTCTCCTCTTCTAAATAACTTACCCCAAGTATCAAAACTGCCCCAGAGGCTTCAGGTGCCCCACCTAGCAATATGGCACATGGGTGAAAAAAAAGTCTAAGAGAAAAATATCTACAGTTCCTGGGGGCTCTGGGATGACCCAGTGGTCTTGATGGAACAAAGGGCCAGGAGTCCAAGCACTCACGGCTTTTACTGGTATCAATCAGGAAGGTGGATGGGAATAGTGGCACAGCTCTAGGAAAGAGAAACTTTGCAGGCATGGCTGAAAGGAGAAACACAGCAGTCTTATGCCAGGCACAGAAGCGCTCCAATTAGCAGTACAATGGATACCTTGATGCATGCAAGGCTGGCACTTATACTGTGTCATTCTTTTGCATCCCATAGCCTCAGCTGAGTTGTTATCTCAGGTTGTAGCCCTGGAATCTTACAGGCTCTTGCTGGAGCCTTCATTCCAGCTGCCTGAATGGGCAGAAGGAAGGCAATTCTCACCTGAACGTTGTTGCTTTGCTATGAGACTCATCTGTGTCTTGCTTGGCCAGACTCAATCACATTCTTTTGGACCACTAAAGGAACATCTATTTCTATGTAGCCAGCTCTGCATACCTCAGTCAATAAGGTTGAAGAAAAAGGTCAAATAAAGATGGAGGTAAGGGTCTTTATTTCTCAGGGGAACACAGCTTGCTGGTCTACCACCGCCAACTGAAAGCTGAAGACTTCTCTCTTTCTTACACTCTTTCTCTTCAAAGAGAAAAAATCCTTTAGTCACAAATCCAAATTTATAGGGCAGCCTAGAACTATGAATATTTCATTAAGACCAAATTTTGTATAAAAGAGGCACAAACTGGCATCGCCTGGGTTGTCATCACCCAGGTGTCACAATGTTTTCTAAAAACACGAGCTAGCATTTAAATTCAGGCATGGAGCATAAAAATCAAGATTTGCAACTTTCATGAAAAATGTAGGTTACAGGGCTAGGGATATAGCTCAGTGGCACAGTGCCTGCCTAGAAAGCACAAGGTCCTGACTTTGATTCCTGGTACAAAAAAAAAAAAAAACATACGTTACAAACAAGACAGGATTTGACTTTATCCTTGATGAGAAGCTACTTTAGTTTTTAGCTTTGGACAAGACGTGCTTCCCAGCTGAGTGCAGATGCCATCACTTAGTAACTGAGAACTGTTCAGGACCCAAAACAACCTTGCAAACTTGAAGAGGCAGAACTTCAGTGTTTTCAGACAAAAGCTCACAGGATGTAATGACTGCTCTTTCCCTCATCATAGTAATCCTCTTTCATCCTCAATTCCTGAGCAGATCCAGAATGAAGTCCTAAGAATCTCAGGTCCTGCAATACTCCAAGGAGGCAAGTGGCAAGGAAAATCACAGGATATCTTTTATATATGTGTGTGCATAAAATTCCTACTGTATGAATTGTACAAAGTAATGGGCTGCACTCATGTATAAGTAGAGAGACAGAGAGACAGAGAGAGAGAGAGAAATCCCATATCCCATATATAGATATATATATGCACACACACACACACACACACACACACACACACACACACACATATATGTACATATGAGAGAAAGAGAGCCCCTGGCTCCTTTGCCTTTCTTGATAATCCCTGTTCTACTTTCAGGTTAATTTTAAATTTTCACATAGGACAAAAAACATGAAGCTGGGTATGACAGTGCACACCTGTAATCCAGCACTCCCAGAGGCTGACAGGAGGATCACAAGTTCAAATCCAATCTGGGCAACTAGACAGACCCTATCTCAAAATTTAAAAAATAAGAGAGGCCTGGGAACATAGCACAGTGTAAAGGCCCAGTATACCAGTAATAGGAGAGAAACAGACAGACAGATAGAGATACAGAGGCAAAAACACACAAAGACACAGAGAGACAGAGAAGGAGAGACACAGAGACATAAAGAGAGAGAATGAATGATATACTTTGTGGAGGATGACCTGAACGGCTCTCCTTGAAAGAACAACTTTGGCCCTACCTCCATGCATTGATATGTACACAGCTGTCTAGGACATTTCCTTGTCTCCTCAATTGGCTTTAAGCAATGCCAGTTGCTCTAGCCGAGGTGTGATATGTAGTCTTTGAAGTAACAGGACAGGTCAGTAAGGACCGGCCTGTAGCTCCCAAGTAGTATGTGTGAGCTAGGCCTGGTGAATCCACACTGTCTGCTGCAAATGAGCCTTGAGAAAAGAAGCTATGAGGCTGAGGAAGAAGAATCACTGTGACTTCAAGACCAGCCTGGGCTACAAAATGAGCTCAAGGCCAGCCTGAACTGCATAGCAAGACCGTACTTCAAAAAGACAAAAAAACCTGTTTTTCTATGTAAGAGGCTCTGGAGGTAGCAAAGTGTGTTGTGTTAAGGAATTGATAGTATCAGCAAATTACTGGAACAAAGGAAAGAAGAAAGGCTGGAGGAGAAGGAAAAGGCCGCGTGATGACAATCAGGCTATGACACTGTGCCAAGGTGTTTGGATTTTATTCCAGGGGCAAAGACAAGTCATGGAATGTCTTACACTCCAAAGTGATCTCACAGGGATTAGGGTGGGGACTGGAGGTGGAAGTCATTTAAGCAAGTGATCTTTGAATGGCAGTAGGGACAGAGATGTGGGGATATGTAGGCAGATAAGTTATATGAGTTTGAGAACAAAGCCAATATTTTTTCCTTGTCTCTCCTGTTTCCAACTTGTCCTCTTATTGCACTGGAGGACAAGCACCCCTGCTCTGTTGTCCGAGATGCTCATTGGGATCATAACTGAGCCCCAATAATAAATTAGAGAGATGAAGTTTAACCAAAGGAAGACACGTTAGGGCTGAGGATTTAGCTCATTGGTGCAGCACCTGCCTTGCATGTGTGAGGTCCTGAGTTTGATTCTTTGTACCAAAAATAAGACTTTATTTGTAAAGAGGAATAAAGAGGGAGAAAGGAAAAGATATAGCTACCCTATTAAGAAAGAATTAGGGTAGGGGACTCTGGAAAATGGAGGACCCCTGGGGCCCTTGTTTTCAGCTGTTTCTTATGCGATGGGGTGAGTGATTCTTTCCCCTCCTCCCTGAACTTGCTCTGGCTGGACTGGCTTTTGGGGAACTCCGCTTAACGTCATTTCTTCCAGTGCTCTATGTACAGCTTCCTTTGTGTACTTGTCCTTGATGTACCTTTCAAGGTCTTGTCTTGGGGTGAGTGGTTAGTTGGCAAGGGGGTGCCTTATTCTTGGTGAGCTTAACAAGTGCTTAGAGTTAGTAATGGGTATCTATATGGATATCTATTGTACTCTATGACCCTAGCGTGAATAATATAGTGCCTCTAGAATGAACACACATGTAGGTAAGTGTGTATGTTAGGGCACAGGTGCGACTACGTTGTGTCTTAGTGCCCCCACTTCCTTTCCTTTAGTTTCCTGGAGGTGGGGGCAGCTGATTGTTTGTGCACCTGGCTTTCTGTGTGCTGTTTGCTTTTTCTGGTCTCTTGGCGGAAGTCCCAAGTACATTTGGTGCCTTTATTTTATTCTTTTTCTATCTATTTCTTTGACATGCTTCCCAAGGAATCTAATAAGGTGTTTTTTTTTAATTGGTAGTAAAAAGTTTGTTTTTAACTCCTTCTAGTCAGGATTAGCTAGAAGACCTAAAGAGGCTGCTATTTTCTCACCTGCAAAAAACCTTCCATACACTCTCTTCATTCCTATTCAGATTTTTGCTTCCTCAAGAGCTGTACTTAGGGAAGTACCTCGGTCTGGAAACTGTTGCTCCAGAAACCTGTGGGCTGTGAGCACCAGCAGTATCAACTGACTGCAGCATCATCTGGCTTTATGGACAAAGGCTGAGGTCCCAGATATAAATGGCTTAGTCAATACCCCACAACAGGCTTAAGAGTCCAACTTTCACTCTGCCTTTACGGCTCTTTCAATAACACTTCACTGCTACACCTCTAATAAACAAAGGAAAGAAAACATACAAAATGTAAAGTACAACGACAAATACAAAAACTGGAAAGTAACAAGGCAGCGAACCATGAAACCGTGCGAGGAGGCTGCTTTTCCACTTCGGCATGAGTGCCAGATCAGAGCGAGGAGGCGGGGAGCGGATCTGGGTTCACGCCCCTGGACCGCCCCACGGAAGCTGGCGGAGTGCGCATGTGCCGCAGATCCAGCGTTCGACCCGGAAGTGAGAGCTAGTCGCAGAAGACTCCACCGTCCCAGGTGTTCACTGGTAGAAGTTGCTTTCCGTTTGTGGAACTCACACCAGGGCAGGTGCCTTTCTTAGGCTAAGGACATTTGTCTTAGGATTTCACCGTAAGCACTGCACCTTTGGAATCCCCAAGGGTCGCAAGAATCGTGAAACTGGAAGTGCCGACAGTACCTTGTTTGTCTCGGTTGGAGGAATCGCTAAGCCAATTGGCTAGTGATGACCGGAAGGGGTGGGCCTTCCAGCCTGCTCAGCAGGCATTTTGATTGTAGTTTTGTGGACTAACATCCAGACTTAAGAAAGGCGTTCTTTGAGGCGGGTGGGTCGGAAGCGGCCAGAAAAGTTGCTGGCACAGGAGAATAGCTGTGGGCTAGCTCTTTTGGCTAGGTCTTTGCTCTCCAGATTCTCTTTATGGTGAGACTGCACTCTCAGGCCGTCAAGGACATTCATTTGCTTGGGTATCCTTTGGCTTTCCCATTCAAAAGACCGCTATCGCCAACGCACACCTTCATTATTAGAAAACGGCTCCTGCTATTCTGAAAGTTGTCTCGACTCTCTTCCTCATAAGCAGTTCCTGGATTCTTCATCCTTCTTTCTCTTGTGGATACCTTGTTTTGTTTCTGACCTGGACAGAGCCCCTCCCAACATGCTGCCCTGTCCTGAGACGGGCAAAGGACCCCAAGGAAACGATCCCACTGTGAATGCAGTGTGGCACAAGCAAATATAGGACATCTCGTGTCAGCAGCTTTGCAGTTCATCTTCTCTCTTCGGATCCTGTCTTTTCTGGTGCCACCTCCGTGTAGCCTTTCCAAAGTCTGGTGGGCCACTTTTGGCTATAATTAACCTTGGACCTTTCATTTTGTGTCTGGCCTTCAGAGCCTGGTGATTTCACAGAATTTCCAACCTTGTGTTAACTTCTAGGACAAAGAGCAGGAAATGAAAGTACCAGGAGTGAAAAAGTGGACAGTCTTCTGAGCCGGGTCAGGGAGATAAGTGGTGAGAAATAAGTGGTGAGAAAAGCAGAAGAGAGAGCAAATATTTTCCTTTTGTGAAACTGTTTAGTGTTGGCTTTGCAGGAGTCTAACTCTGTGCACAGGATGCCTTGGCCAAGATTTATCTGGATGCTTACAGCCGACTCTGTAAGGATACAAACAGGTAAATGACAGTGCAACATGGTAGCAGCTTTTCTTCTCCCATCCCGTGTATACTGCTCCTTCCCATGTGCCTCTCACCTTACTCTAGAGCATTTTGCTTCTTCACAGCTGCCTCTCTTCCATGCTTCTATGTATGAATCTCCTTCCTCACTTGTTTTGATGTTGAGAATTTTGCTATTTGACATCAAGATAGTGTTGCCTCATCCCCCGCAGTGCTGGGATTACAGGTGTGTGCCACCTTGCCCGGCTTACCATTTTAGATAAAATGTTCATCTTTTGCAATACCCTCTCTCACTTAATCTCGAAGTAAGAAATTAGAAATTTCTGTATTGGTTGCCCCAAATACTCCTTCCATTAATCTTTGTCTTTCTTAAACTCCTGGTCTTCACTACTCAGCTAGAGGAATGTCTTTCAAGAAATTTTCATAGTTTTCCTCTCCCTCCCAGGACAGGTGAATTTCCTCTCCTGTGACCTACTCGTTTTTTTTCTTTCTTTTTTTTTTTTTGGTTTCTTTGTTTGTTTTTGTCTTTTTGAGACAAGGTCTTGCTATGCATTTCAGGCTGACCTTGAGCTCACTTTTGTGGACCAGGCTGACCTTAGACTCACAGTGATCATCCTGCCTCAGCCTCCCAAATGTTGGGATTATAGGCATGTGCCACCAGGCTTAGGCTGACCTACCCATTTTATAAAAAATACAACAGTTCATTATTGTGCTTATTAATCTGTGGCTATCAGATGCTTTAGCCTTTGATAGTGGTCATGTCTTCATGGAGATCACCTACAGGCCTTGGAATCAGGCCCAGGTTTGAATTCTACCACTTTTTCGCTGTATGTCTTTGGACCAGTCACATAAGTCATTGAGCCATAGTTTCCTTTTCAGTAAAATTATCTAATTTTGCACATCTTTGTATTCCCAGTCTCTGGTTACATGCTTAATTTGGTCATCTGTGTGTAGATAGATTCTTCCATATTCTTATTCCATCAAGCAAAGGGCTTGATGTAGGTTAGTGATGGGTAAATGTGTGTGTGTGTATGAGAGAGAAGGGGCAGGAGACAGTGGGGAGAAACTGGTGTCTGAGTAGGCCGTTCAAATTTAGTTTTGCTACATTTGGAGTTAAGAGTGGGTAGAGTATCTCTAATGAGAGGCATGAATTAGGGTCAGGGGGTGACAGTGGGAGTAAAGAGCAGGTTATGCCAAAAGCAGAAAGCAAAATAAGATTGGAATAAACTCCTTGTAATTCATTTTGTATACTTTTAGCTTAAAACACATCAGAACAACCAAATTGAGTATGGTTTATTAAGTTGACCTGTGAAATCTATGTGGTTTTATTTTGATTCGCGGTATATAAATTTACACTGAGACATTTTGTTTGAGGCAAAATCCTGACAAGAGACTTGAGAAGTCTAGGAAATTCCCTTCAATCCAGGTTCTGATAGTGCTGCTTTGTGAGTGGATCAGTAGGGTCTCTTGTTAGTAGGATCAGTCTAGCTTTACAAATTACCCTTTGTTGTATTTTTAAAGAACTTCCAGAATCTGATTATCTTTTTTGAAACACAAAATATACAGTAAAGCAAGTACTATGGTGCCCTTAATAAAAAGTAAATGGTGTTATAGTAGTTGGAAGTTAATTGATGAAAGTGAATAGTGATAATTATTGAAAGTTGGCCATATATAATTTGGGCTTGCTTTCTTTGTTCTGAATTTAGAAGAAAAATTTTGAGTTCTCTTAATAACAAGATATATTTTCACCATATATGTGTTTTGAATTGAGGTTTGGTTAGTAGAGCATTTCTGGGATATCACAGTTTGCTAAAACATGAGGCAATGCCAAATCAGACAGCAATAGACAGCACCTCACCCAGAAGAATGCTGTTGATTCCCTGTGTGATGTGATGGTACCTAAGAGGCATTTCCCAGGGAAATTGCATGTACACACAGTCAGTATTTTAGGATTGAACCTGGGGCCGTCACACTAAGTTACATTGTTAACTCTTTATTTTTATTTTTTATTTTGAGACAGGGTCTTGATAAGTTATTTCGGCTGGGTTTGAATCCCACAGTACCAGGATTACAGGTGGGCACCACTGCTCCTGGCTACACCTTATATTTATTAAAGTAACAATAAAGACTCTATATTACTTGAGTTAGTATTACTTCAAGATGGAACTTCCCTGGTAAAAGTTTGGCGGAAGCTGGTTGAGTAGTTGTTGTCCCTCCTTTCTTTTCCTTTTTCTTTGTTTTTCTTTCTTTTCCCTTCCTCTCCTCCCCTCCCCTCCCCTCCCCTCCCCTCTCCTTTCCTTTTCTCTCTCTCTTTCTCCCCCTCTCTCTCTTTCTTTTTTTTTGAGGCAGGGTCTCACTGTGTCTCTCAGGCTGGTCTTGATCTCACTATGTAGCCCAAGCTGGCCTCAAACTTGTGGTGATCCTCTTAACTGAGCCCCCTAAGGGCTGAGATTACAGGTGTCCACCACCACGCCCAGCTGGTATTCCTCCTTTTTAAGCCTCAAGAAAATCAACTTGAATGAAAAGTCTGATATATACGTCCAGCAGGCAAAGCTTCTTTCAGCTCCTTCATTTCCTCCAGCACCAGTCTTTATTGGTGGAAAAAAAAATCTAGAAATGTACTGTTAGAAAAAACATTTGGCACAACCTTACCTTCATGCAGTGTTCGAGAAACATCTAAATGTAATGACAGCTTACAATTTATAATAAGCTAACTGCTTATCAGATCACAGATAGATATTTTTGTGTCATCTTTTAGGGAGAAGGTAACCTGAAAGAAATACTGAACAGAGGAAATACTTTTTTAGGTCTTCTAGGATAGTTGAGACTGCTCTGCAGATATTAGTCTACTGGCGGGGGAAAGGTGCCTATTGGATTCATGATCTCTAGGTAGCGGGTCTAAGGTGAAGAAATTGGATGCACATGAGTGTCGCTCTGTGAGAATTTCTCCCTCTGGTCTTCTGGCCAGTTTTTTCACTTGTCCTTCCCTTCTTAGCCTAAACATCACCTCTGTCATTTTCTCTGAGTTAAGCTCTCTCTCCTGAGTCCTCATCCCTGCATGTACTTATATTCGTAATTGTCATTGTTCTACCTGTCTCAACCCCCGGTCCTTGTACTCAGCTCTTGATCACTACTGTGCTCCTTCTGTGGCTGTAAATGAAAGCAGAAAAGACTTTAGCTGAGGAGGAAAAAAATTTGCTTATAATGCCTTTCACCTTGGCATTTGTCTTGAGTTTGGGTCTCCTTTAATATGGGAAAATCTCCCTGACCCTTCAGACTCCAGGCTGCGGTGGGGTCCTTCCTCCAGCCTTATTTGCCCCTATGTTAGCACCTGACTTGCACGTTTACCTCCCTAACTAATTGTAAGCTCTGTATGAGCCTGGACTAGCTCCTTTGCACCAGACTAGGTAAAGGAATGAGATGTGTGTCTTCATCAAGCCTCTTTTAAACCTTCTTGCTTCCCTTTTCCTCATTTTCGCAAAGCTCTGGCTGGCCCTCTCCCTGGCACTGACACCCATTAATACATGTGTTGCTTAGCTAAACTCAGCCTGTTTGTTATTGGCAATATCAGAAGTATGTCGGTGATTTCTTTTGGTATCACAATAGATCAAAAATGCCTATATATTTTTCTTGCAGTTTTAGGTTTGTTTTTCTACTTTTCTGTGGTGCTGGGGATTGTGCTGGGAATTGTGGTACAGGCCCATCACACTAAATTATATAACCGTATTTTAATTTTTTATTTTGGGACAGGGTCTTACTAGGTAGTTCAGGCTGGGCTCCTCTCCCAGAGTGCTGCGATTGCAGGTGTACACCACTGTGCATGGCTAAGCCCTAGGTTTGTAAAAGTGAAAATAAAGGCTTTACATTAATTGAGTTAGTTTTACTTCAAGAGGGAATTTCCCTGGTCAAATGGATTCCTGCTTGCTGCTAGTACTGGAATGCAGCATTTTATGTAAGGCTGGTCAACTCTGAGTGAAGACGAGAGCCTTAAGAAGACACTTCCATCTTTGGTTGTGCGCTGTGTTTTCATGTGATTGTATTTAGCATTGGGAGGTCATTGCACTTCTCAGGGTATCCTGACACTACGGGGTGAAGTCCCAATTCAGGAAATGCGAGAAATCTTCCTCTTTTTGCTTTTTGCTCAATTTCTGCTCACTTTCTCATCCTTCCAGCTATATTAATTCTGACACATCTCTGATTGATGTAGGAGCCCTGGGGGTAAGTCACACTAAAAACCATTTCTTATTCACCTGCCTAATTCTTTGCAAAACCATATTCTTTACAGTGGCATCTATTTTTGTCAATATTTCTTTTCCCCTTTTACATTCGTATCAAAAACGAACTGGGATTTAGATTTCTTCATCAGTAATTCATTCCCCTCTATGTATTTTATTTTCTTCTGGAAAGTGAAAGGACTGAACTAGCTAAGTGCTGAGGTAACCCACAGCTCTTTTCGTAAGCGCAGTTCAGTCTTTTGGGCTCCCTCATCCGTGGAATTCCCTAGGGTTACTCACCATGACTTTCTTTGAATGCTCCCACGTGACTTATGCAAGAAAGAAGTTGTTGGGAAACCAGGAAGGAGAAACAAACCAGCATATTACTCAGAATGGAATTTTGGGACTTGTTTTCTTCCCAGAGGTGCTATAATGTCGAACTTCAATATTTGATTTTGTAGATTGTGGACTCAGCTTCTCCTCTTTTAGGTTCAATGAGTTTTTCTAGCCCCCTCAAAAGTGTTCCTTGGATGACTCGTCCATTTTTAAGTACAAGTACTCTCAGAAGCCCTGTTAAGGTGAAGGAACAAGGAAGTGTAAGAACAAGGAGGGGAGGAGGGACAGGTACAGATGTAGGTGGCCAGAAGAGTGACGGACACAGATAGGCCCTAGGGGAATACTTAGTCCATTAGGACACCACAGAGAGAATAGGGATAGGAAAGGTGAAAGGAAGGGGAAGGACCCCAAGGAGCTCCATGTCATCTAATTATACTTCCTGTATCCAGAGCATTCCTGGAATGTGTGAAGTGCGATCTTAGGAAAGTGTCCCTGAGTGATCTTCCTCCTACTTTCATGCACTTTGACCACAATTGTATAGCTTATGAAACAAATAACTTGTCCATCATCCCACTGATTTTAGTATTAGAGCAGATTAAAGAGCTAAGGTCTCTGACTACAGAGCTCTTACTCTTCCATACACTGTGTTGGCTAAGGCAGTTTGGGGTTGTGGTGGCATTTGTAATACATTCCCCGAGATCCTCACTAATAGGGAGCGTCAGTGCAGATGCAAGTGTCACCATGGACATGGGCGCACTATCCCGCTGTCTCTTATCTTGTTTTCCTTGTGTTGTGACCCTTGATCGTTCAATCAGACACACCCAGGCTAACATACACTTCCTTAGCACCCTGATAGCATAGTAAGACAAGAAAGGCACATTTAGAGGAGTTGAAAGTGATTTTAGTCCTTGGATGTCTGTGGATTCTGCTGCTTGTCTTCAAGTACCCAGTACCCATTTTTTTTTGTTTTTGTTTTTTTTTTTTGGTCTGGTCATATTTGGACCTGGCTTGGGGCAGTGATGTTTTGAAAAGGAAGGGCACAGTTTTGGCACCTGCGGGTTCATCTGCTGCTTGGTGCAGTGAGATCTTGCCAAGAAATCTACTTTCCTGTTTATTGAGTACATATTTATATCTCGAAAAGCCCTGAGCCACCTCCTTTCATTACTGTTAAGAAGCAGCAATAATCTGTGTTGCTCTAACAGAAAACTTGGTTTTGGTTACTTTGTAAAGGAAAGATGTTTATTTATCTTCAGTTTTGGAGGCTCAGAATCCAAGATTGGGTGGCCCTATCCCTTTGGCCTTTGATGAGAGTCCCTTTGCCTGCATCCTGACAAACTGGAGAAGGGGAAAGGAAAGTGGCTGCAGTGTTTAATGTAGGTACACACACAGCAGCTTATAATAGCCACGTTTATCAACTTACAGTTCTGGAGGTCAGAAGTCTGAAAAGCATCTCACTGGACTATCGCCGCAGTGCCAAGGGGACTGTTCTATCTGCATGCCATGGGGGAGTGTTGCTTTTTCTAGCTTTTAGAAACTGTTGGCATTTCTTCGCTTATGACCACTTCATTTCATGTTGCCACCTCTAATTTTTTTGCTCTCTTGTTATTTTTGACCATCCTTGTGATGACGCTAAGTCTCCCTGTGTAACCCAGCATATGCTTATCTTAAGATCAGCTGATTAGCAACCTTGGTTATATCTACAACCTTGATTTTCTTTTGCCATATAACCTAATATAATCACAAATTCTATGATTAGAATATGCTCATCTTTGGGGAGATACTAAGTCTGGAAACCCTATGTCTCCCAAATTTCTGTAAGTACTTATACTGTGCCTGGGTTTTGTGCATATAATAATTTAACATATATGTATTTTTTTCATACCAATCTAGTGTGTTGTGACTTTTCCAGTGCCATCTTCCTAATTTTCCCAATACCACGTAAATGCCCTTTAAATCAATTTGATTCTGAAACTACCTGCAGCAGAGTCAGACTCAGGGGTTTGAAGGATCATTTCCACAAGGCTGTCCCCACTTCAGATGCTAGTCCCTAATATTGGGTCCCCAAGTTATCCACACTTTGGTCCAACTGGATTACAAAGTAGAGAGTTGGCCAACCCCTTGTGGAATACGTGTGTGTATTATATGTGTATGTATATTGTATATATGTAATTATGCGAGGGGATTTATTAGGCCTACAGGATCAGAGGCAGGACCCCTGTAGTGGTTAGCTGAGCACAGGACAGCCTGAGGACTTAGTACCTGCTCAGTTCATAAACTGTAACCAAGACTGAAGGCTTAGAAACCTGTTTCTGGGAGAGTTGCTGGTATCCACAGGTGATGGCAGTAGCAAAAGATGTATCTGTTCAAGTAGAAATGAGTTTTTCAAACTTCCTCCTTGCACTTTCCTTCTATTAGGGCTACAAGTCGAGTTTATTTTATTAAATCATAGTTTCCTTATTTGTAAAGTATATAAATAGTTGTACTTTACCCGACCCAATAAAATGAACTGTCTCATTTACGTAGCTAATTCTGTGATTTTTTTTTGCAAAAAATCAAAAAGCTCATGACCAAATTAAATAGGAGATTGATTTATTTGTGTCAGACTTTAAAAAAATTTACCTTTGTGGAAAGTTACACAAAAGTCATCAAACCAAAAGTGCTTGGCATTTTGCATGGTGATCATTAGCCAGCATACACCTTATCCTGCCTTCTGGTATTCATTGTTATTGTCAAACATTGACTGTGATTGAGATTGCAAATAAATATCAACCGTTTGTCATACCCGTGGCACCTCATTTATGTAGTTACTTATGACTTTATTTTTATCACTCAGCTCTTATACTTGATCAAGGAAAAAAAAGATCTCATTTTGTCCATAAGTTTACCCAACAAGTATTTTACTGATTGCCCAAGACATGCTTTGTAATGTTCTGGATGCTGGGTAAACAGCAGTGATTGTGACAGAGTCCCCAGTCTTGATGCTTACATCCTAGTGGGAATGATAGACAGCAAACAACCATGTACTATGTAAGTTGATAGCAGGGTGTTATAAATATCATGAGGGAAATCAGTGTCAGGGCATAGACAGTGACAGGGAGTTTTGTAAAATATAGTCAGGAAAGGTTCAGAGACAGTGATGTTTGAGCAGGGTTCTGAAGGAGGAGTGGGCCATGTTAATGTCTGGGGGTTAAGTGGTCTAGGCTGAGAGAAACAGGCAAATGTCCTGTGGTAAAAGCTCATTGGGTGGTTTTGGGGTATACTGAAGAGGCTCATGTGACAGTTATTAACCAAGTGGAAATGGGATCAGTGATATATGACAGGGGACCAGATCCCAAAGCCTATAGTAGGGGCTCTAGATTTTTCTCTGAGTGAGGCCTGAGGCACTGGGAGGTCCTGAGCAGATGATCAGTGTGATCTAACATATTCTAAATGTCTCTCTTTGAATTATTCAAAAGGAAAAAGGAGCTAGGAGGGGGGATGGGGAAAGGTTGGAAGGGAAAAGGGGAATAAATGCAAATTAGTTATACGATTAGTGTCTCTTAGTTCATTGAAAAGGAAGATTTGTGCTAATATCCTTTGGAGAAATTTTTCTGCCCATATCTTTTACTCTGAGCAACTACTTTAATGATAACAACATGCAATGTATTAACTATTGTCATTCTCCTATTATTTTGTTATGAAGTTTTGTTTCACCTTTTTTCCATAAAATAAAATGTAAAAAAGGTCTCTCTTTGGCTGGTAACGCCCGGGACGGTTGGGTGCAGAGGGCGGCAGAGAGACCAATGATGAAGCTACTGCAGTGGACCAAAGGGACAAAGCCAAACAAAACTGATGACATGGACCGAGGTCGTTGTGGTGAAGGTGGATGATCAACGTAGGATGCTGGCTGGGCTGCGAAGGTGGAGCTGAGGGATTTCCTGGGGATGTGGCCTGTAGCAAAGAAAGGAGGAAAGGGTGACTTCGAAGTGTTTTTTGTTTTTTTTTTGTCTCAACAGCTGTAGGAAAAAAGGTGTCAATGATTAAGATGAGAACCCTGGTACAGGGTAGGTCTGAGGTGGGGGGAGGAGCTCAGCTGTGGATATATTGGGTACTTTTGTCCAGTACATGATAATATACCAAGTACGTACACCCTTCTGATCAATCCAAATATCAAACTCTGAGAGAGGAATTGTGCCCACTTCCCAGGGGAGGCAATTCAGATACAGGAAACTTAAGAGTTTTACTCAAGTTAACAAAGCTGTTCCAAATTAGATTTCATGTTGAAATATGGACTTCTTCGGGGGATCCTGTATGTTTTCTTAAATTCCCTGTTTTTCCTTAGCTTGCTACAGTTGTAGCACCACTTAATGGTTTAAATCTAAAGTGGCTCCCACAGGCTGGCTTGTGAGGAGATAGGGCCGGTGAGAAGAGGTGGGTCCCTGGAGCATGACCTGGAAGGATGTATCGCTGTCCCCTCTTCCCTTCAGTCTGCTTCCTGGCCACCATGACCTGAGCAGGTTTCATCTGCCAGACCCTTCCACCACGCCTTCCCGCCTTGGAGCCAGCGAACTGTAGAATGACCTGTGAGCCAGAGTAAACCTGTCTGTTAAGTGTGAGTGTGGTATTTTGTTCCACTGGTAAGAATGTGACCGAGACACACCATAATATCTTTTTTTTTTTGGTGCCAGGAATCAAACTCAGGACCTTGTACTTGCCGGGCAAGCACTTATGCCACTGAGCTATATCCCCAGCTCAACACACCATAATAAAGTAAAACAAGAGCTGGGTATGTTGGTGCATGCTTGTAAATCCCAAGACTCAGGAAGCTGAGGCAGGAGAATTGCTGTAAGCATGAGGCCAGCCCAAGGCCAGCCAAAACTACATCACAAGACCCTGTCTCAATTAAAAAAAGAAAGTAAAACAGCCAAATGGTGACAGGCCACTAATGATCTTGTATTGTTGGTGATTAGAATCACCTTCTCTACCCTTCCCACAGTTCCCAAGTTGCTTTAAATGTTCCTCTCCTCATTTTGTGGCCCATTTTCTTTCTTTTTTTATTCTAATTAAGTTCATTTGTACAATTTAGATCTGCATAATGATCACATTCATCATAGGGAATTTGCACCTGTGCATGATACATCTTAGTTCCATTTCTTCCCCCTTCCCTTCACCTCTCTTCAACCCTCTTCCTCTCCTTATTTACAAAGCTTTGTTTCCATTTTATTCTTTTTTTCTCAATTTTTTCTTTTCCCTCCCATCCCCCTCACCTAATTCTCTTTTTCCTTTGAACAATTACTTCCTATTTCACAATATCTGTTATACATTTTGGTTCTTATTTATGCTTTTAGTTTCTCACACCAGAGAGATAATATGATATTTATACTGTGTGTCCAATTTATTTCACTTAAGAATATGGTCTCAATGTCCATCCATTTAGCTATAAATGTCTCAACTTTATCCTTCTTTATGGCTGAGTAATAATCCATTGAATAAAAAAAATCTTTTTTATCTATTTGTGGGTCGATGGGCATTTGCATCATTTCCAAGATTTAGCTATTACAAACTGTGTCGCTATAAATATGGGTGTGCATACATAGCTTTGATATGATGCTTTTAATTCTTTTGGGAAGATATCCAGAAGGGGAATAGCTGGGTTGGATGGGACCTCTAGTCCTAATTTTTTGAGGAAATCACACTGATTTCCACAAAACAGTGGAGAAGGTTTCCTTTCTCCCCATAGCCCTATCAGCATTTGTTATTGGTTGATAATAGTCATTATTTCTGGAGTGAGATGTAATCTCATCATTGTTTTAATTTGCATCTCTTGTATGATCAGTGATGTTGAACATTTTTTCATGTATTTTTTTTGTCCTTTGTTCTTCCTCTGAGAATTGTCCATTTCAGGGCCCCCTTTTTGGGTTGGATGTGACCCGTTTTCCTTCCTTCATCCCTTAACCCTGATTCTAGGCACCACTTTTCAGACAGTAAATAAACTTATGAGGGAACATATATCTTCACTTATAATGTGCATGTATACTGTACTGCAGATCTGTGTTTTTGCATTTATATACTGCTTTGGAAAATAAAACGTTAGTTCAAATATGTATTTTATCCATCTGGGCATTTTGCACTCTCAGGTGAGAGGGTGGTCTTTATTTTATGAAAAAATAAAACAAAATTTCATGCTCAAATAAGAGTAATGATAATTATACAGTGTATTATTACCCTCAAAAGTAGTTACTCGGTAAAATACATAAACCTGAAAGATTCTGACAAAAAAGAAACAGTTAATACCTATCTTTTCAACAAACCAAGAGGGCTTTTTCTTTTTCTTTTTTTTTTAAGACAGTCTCACTATGTTGTGCAGGCTGGCCTTGAACTCACTATGTAGCCCAGGCTGGCCTTGAACTCATGGTGATCCTCCTGCCTCAGCCTCCCCAGTACTGAAATTGCAGGTTTGCGTCACCATGCCCAGCTGAAGGCTATCTTTTTGATCACTTTAGCTTCCCAGGTTTAACCTGACATTATAAAGTTTAAAAAAGCCAAATGTGGCTGGGCATGGTGGTGCATGCTTCTAATCCCCATGCTTGGGGGTCTGAGGGAGGAGCATCACTAAGAGTTTGAGGCCAGCTTGGGTTACATACTGAGAGCCTGTCTCAAAATAACAAAAACAAAAAAGCCAGATGTGGTGGCATAGCCTGCAAGCTTGGCTACTCAGAAGGCTGAAGCAAGAGATCACAAGTTTGAGCCCAGCCTGAGCAATTTAGTGACTTAGGAGACCCTGTCTTGCAGTTAAAAAAAAAAAAAAAGAAAAGGGCTGAATTTATAGCTTGAGTATGAAGACCCTAGGTTCAATCTCTAGGACCAGAAACAAAAACCCAAAGCACCAAAACCAAAAATAAAAACAAAACCCCCCAAAACAACCAGTTGCCAAAACAAGTTGTAATTCTTGACCATAGGAAAAAATGAATCACTAGGTTCTTCCATGTGAAATATTTTCTGCACATATGTTTTGCTACCTGGTCTCTGCAGCTTGACAGAGGAGCTGTTAGGCAGCATCCCCCAAAGGGAAAAGGAAACTCTCCAACGAAAGGTCAGTGTGCAAGGTAAGAAGGGCCATCCTGAGGCAGCAGTGGGAGGCAACCATTTGATATTCATCAGGTCAGGTTTTACTAAACTTTCTGCATATGTTTCTTAGGCAGGAAGGCATACTTATTTTATTTTATTTTATTTTATTTATTTTGGTCTTTCTGAGACAGAGTCTCACTATGCAGTTCAGGTTGGCCTTGAACTCCCTTTGTAGCCCAGGCTGGCCTTGAGCTTGCAACAATCCTCCTGCCTCAGCCTCCTGAGTGCTGGGATTACAGGTGTGTGCCATCATGCCTGCATACTCATTTTAAATATCAAGTGGTAACTGCATTCAAGTATTTTTTCAGTAAATGATGCTAGATACTGTTTAACATTTTTTTTTTTTTTACTTTTATTAGTACACGTTTGCAGTACCTAATGATTGCATTCATCATGGGGAGCTGGCACGTGTATGTAACATACCTTCATGTTTTTACCCTCTCCCTGCCCCCAGATACTGTGTCAAATGCTGGAAAATACTGGACTGAGGAAAACAGTCTCTGTCTTCAGTCTGTTCTCACGAGGAGTAATCTGTAATGAGAGCTATGCCTGGTAACAAGATTTAGAGTGTGGTCCAATCCAGACAAAAGAGGACTTGGTTTACTTTAGTTGGGTTCTCTAAGAGAACATTTAAAGGAATTGTGAGAGACAGGAAGTTCCAAGGGCAAGCCAGGACTGTTGGGATGGAAGAGATCCAGGCTGTGGGGGTGGGGAGAGGAAATTCTTGGCCTGCGAGCCTTGCTCAGTTGGAAATAGAACGTAAAGTTTCCCTGGTGCTCATTAACTATTTCTTGCTTTGAAAACAGTTAATTTCATTCTCTGTGTCCAGAGGTCTTGTTTTATACAGACTTTGGTTTTCTTAAAGCTGTAAATAGAATTCTCTGCCGCTGGCTGCTAGCAGACTGAGTCATAGAACCATCAGAGGGTAATTATGTTATTATCATGAGGGGCCTGTTGAGCGACATTACAGGGGAGGGATGAGTCAACACTTTTTTGAGTGAAGAATAGATTTCAAATGCTTGTGATAGTCGGAAGAAAACCTGATTTTCAGGATAGGTCAGTTCAGCGATCCCCTCCTCTGAAAGAGGTAGGAGGAGTCTCGGTGGGACCTAGGAGACTTTGGTATTGTCCGTGACCTTGGCTTGGTCTCATCAATCACCCCGAGTACACAGTTGCTGGACTCTTCCCGAGTTGACTGGGCGGCCCGAGGTGTGGGGGATTCAGATAGAAGGAAATTCTCAGACGAGTATGTGGTCACAGTATGAAAAAAACAAGCCTTTAAATAGCGAAATACTGCAAAAGGAAGAAAATAAAATCAAGCTACAGTTAACTTTAGATACCCCAAAAATAATACTTGAAGTATTTGAAGGAAACAAAAAACTGTATAAAAAACCGACCCACAGTTAATTATACATTTGATAGTATATCTATGAACTCATAAAATTTTATATCTTTATTTATGTATTTTCTTATTATTGTGACACAGGGTTCTCACTGTGTAGTTCAGGGTGGCCTTGAACTCACTATGTAGTCCAGGCTGGCATGGAAGGCGATTCCTGTGCCTCAGACTCACGAATCCTGGAATGTCAAGCCTGCACCATCATGCCTGGCTGAGATCATAACATTTTAGAGTTGTGAGGAACTCAGGGGTCCGCAGTCACCCTTCTCAATGTCACCAGCCATGTAGCAAGGAAAGGATAGACCTTTGATTCATCACAGCTGATTTCCTGCACATACTTTTGTTCATGCTGTTGCAAGTGGAACACCGAACAATATTTACCCTTGGTATTTATGATTCACTCTGATAGTTTTTGCTCTGCCCTACCTACTCTGTTCTGTTTCATTAAAACAGACACTGACCTATTAAATTGCTTTTACAGCTTTTTAATGAATAGTTCGTTATAAGAGTTAAGCAACTGTGCTTTAGAGAAAGTCTGCACAGAATACAAATAATTGCATTCTGAGGCCTTTTTAGCTGGGTGAGAACCTCGCAATTAAGTCTATAGCCTATAAAGCAATGAGCTCATCCTGACAAATCTCACATTGCTGTTGCAAACCGCACATGTTCAGTTAAGTTGATATGGATTTATTTTAGTTTTTAATTTTAATTTTTTATTGGTACATGTTTGCCCGACATAATGATCACATTTATCATAGCAAATTTGTATGTGTACATAATACACTTTAATTCCTTTTTCCCATCCCCCTCCCTCAAGCATTCTTCCCCTCCCCAAGTACAAAAGCTTTGTTTCCACTTTTTCTGCCATTCTTTTCAAATTTCAAATCCTTCTGCCCTTCCTTTTCTACCCGTTCCCCTCTCTCTTGTTCCCCTTCTTTTTTCCTACTTCCATTTTTCCTACTTCCCAGTATCTATTTTAGAAAACAAGACTTAAAAACGTTTGCTGCAGCTGGGTGTGGTGGCGTAGGCCTGTAATCCCAGCAGTCAGGAGGTTGAAGCAGGAGGACTGAAGGAGTCCGAGGCCAGCCTGAATTACAGAGCCAAGACCCTGTCACACATACACACAGAAAAAATTGCTGAGCACTTGTGATGTGTCTGAACTGGCATTGGCAATGCTGAGATAAATGGAGAAGCCCCACCCTCCAGGGAATCGTAGGTTAGTTGGGGACAGTAATGTAGGTAATGACTACAGGATGAGAGCTGTGCGCAACCCGCATAAACTTCTATGGGGAAATGAAACTATCATGTAGCTCCAGATGGGTGGGAAGGGGTTTTGGGGAGGAGAGTTCTGGGACGAAACAGTGTGAGAGTTGTGGATGATTTGGACTTAATTTGGGGTGGGAATAGATAGGCTAGGGTTCAGATCAACTAAAAGATACTGAGCATCTGCATGCCTGGAATCCCAGCACTCGGGAGGCTGAGGCAGGAAGATCATTGCGAGTTTGAGACCAACCTGGGCTACAAAGTGAGTTCAAGACCATCCTGAACTGCATGGTGAGACCCTGTCACAAAAAGAGAAAAAAAAAATACTGAGTACTATGTGTCAGGTGACTTACACAAATTAGTCTACATACACCTAATAGTGAAATTTCATGAATAAGGAACCTGAGGCTTGAGAGATGAAATGAGTTCTCCATAAAGCAAAGAAGTTGGTTTTTAGCTCTTCTTCTTAAGCTCTTGTAGTGCAGAGTATCTTCACTTGGGAAGCACTCTAAGGAAGACTAGTCAGACTTCTTGCCTGATATCTGTTAGTATCTTAAAAATCAAAATGGTGGCATTATTGTTTATATAGATATGTGGCCTCACATCAATATTTTCAACCCTTCCTGCTCCAAGCACCCCACAGGTTGAGACAAAGGAGCTATGATTTCTTCCCCATAGTCCCTTCCCCTGGTGGCAGGCTGTGTTGTCTAGCAATTAAGAAATTCCCTTGCTACCACCCTCTAACTTTGTATTTCTAAGAGCTGGTTTTCTCCTTTGGAAAAAGTGCAATAGTGTTACCTACTTTACACATCATTGTGAGAATCATAAGTGAAAAAAATGAATGTAAAGTGCTTAACATAGTGCTGACATGTGCAGACTAGTTATGCAATAAAAGCATTGCACTAAAAGGCAAGTCCATTTCCCTCAGATCAAGTTTCGTGCATGGGTCAGAACCTTGGTTGACATCTCACCTTCTTTGACATTGCGGTTATAGACTTTGTGGACAAAACAGGAACTGAACGAAGGGTGCAGGGCTAGGACTCTCTCTGAGAAACTGGTGTGGGATCTGAGTCTCTACATCGCTGGGCAGGACTTTCGGCTCCTATAATAGCATGGCTGCCTTTCCGTTTGGGATGTGGATGAGTGCTGTAGTTAAAAGTTGGAGCACAAGGGAGCGTCTTTGGTACTTCCCTCCTTGGCAGGACAGAATGTCGGACACTTGCAACCTAAAGGAGCAAAGGTTTATTTTGGCCCATATTGCAGCCCGTGCTTGGCTGGCCCTAAGCCAAGACAGCATGGCACAGGGCAAGGCAAGGAATAGCTGCTCGCCTCGTGGAAGCAGAGGGACAGACAAGGAAAGGAGGACCCAGGAGGGAGAGAAACCCTTCCAGACCACCCCCCAGTGACCTACCTCCTCCGACCTGACCCCATCTCCTACAGCAAGTCAGTTATAAACCCCATGACCCAGGTGAGACCAGGAGATGAAGGGACAAACTGCAAGGGCCCAAGAAAACTAAGAACAAGTTGAGATAAGCCTAAAAGGAAACTGGAGTGCAGAGAACAAAAAGCCCACGGAACCCAGCGATGACAAGAAGTCATCATTGCATGCCCTCTCCCACGTGCTCGGCCCTTCTGTTCCCACCAGAAACCTATACACAAGCTTCTTGAGTGAGGTGGTGCTGTGGTGTCCTTCTTGCTCTCCATGTCTAGCAAGGGCTTTTCTCTGTTCCTTCTCATAAACCACTCCTGCACCATCACTGTTGCTCACTGCTCGGTGTTCTGTTCAGTGAGTCTTTATCACCCTCAGGTCAGGAACCCAGAGGGAGAGAGCTGGTGACACAGTCACCTTCTAAAAGCCCCTACTGTGAGCACATGAGGTTTTTGGGAGACATCTAAATACACACCATAAAGGAGGGATGAGAGAACGAAGTAAGGAGGAAGATGGTGAAAGAATGTTGGCGAGGGAGGGAGGAGTGTGTTGAGCTGGCTGGACAGGGATATAGATGTAGGAGAGCTGTAGAGACACAGGGAAAAGATGAATGAGAGGAGGGAGGAGGAAGAGGCAGGCAGGAAGGAAGAAGAGGGGGCAGTGTGGTTGAAAGAAGTAAACAAGAAGAATGAAAACTCGAAGAGATAAGGCAATATGATTAAAAAAATAAACCTCTGCCACGTGGAGCTAAGAGTCTCTTACATGTTGTTATTCTTCAAAGGCATTTGCTTTATGAAGTACGGGTCATGGAGGGGAAAAAAGACATGATCTGCAATGGCAGGTGCCTCCCCTCTCTCTGCAAGTGAAGTTGGAGATTCCGAAAAAGGGACCATTAAGATGTGTATCCCTCCATCTTTTGGCTACTCTACCACTTTATTTCACTGGTAGTTGATGTCTTCTGCCCACATCCCAGGATGTCTAATCTCTGTGTGTAGACTTCCAGGCTGTTTGACTCACTGACCATGATCAGTAACTCCATGAGATTGGAACTTTGTCACAAAAATCACATTATCAAAGAATAAAGAATTAAGATGTGTTGTGTATATGTATATGTAAAAATATTCCTGCTTTTTAAAGGAATGCAATCATTATGTACTGCAAACGTTTACTAATAAAAAGAAAATCAGAAGACCCCATTCCATATCATAATCTCTTCAATATCATATCAGGCAGATGGTCATCGAGGTCCAATACAGACATCCCTATTAGCAGAGTTCATAAAAAATTAGACCAGCTCTTACTGTACAGTTCTAACAGAGGTACAGATGGAAGAAATCTGTGTTGAGCGAAATGTAAATTTCACACCTTGGACCTAGTGCCACTCAGCTGGTGCAACTGACAGTGTGGTGAGTTCCAGTTGCTTTATGACAAACCTTTAATCTCTGGCTAGACACCTGCAGTCCTTTAAAGTTTTCCTCATTTTGAATACTTCAGACTTTTCCTTATTCTGAGGGATGTCTTCTAAACTGAATATAATTATAAGTGCTTTCAGTTAAGTTGCTCAGGGCAGTGCAACACCAAACATTACAGTGGACAATTTCTGACAACAAGATTGAGTAAGATATCAGGAACTGCCCACCCAGCCCAGTGCCTTCTTCAAAGACTTCAAAATGCAGACTGTAGTGAGACCTAAAGATTTAAAATAGTATATGGTGCCTCCCTATAATCCCAGTACTCAGGAGGCTGAGGCAGGAGGATTGCGGGAAGAGTTTGAGGCCAGCTTGGGCCATATAGGGACTTCAAGGCCAGCCTGAACTATGTACAAGATCCTGCCTCAAACAATAACAAAACAAATAAAATCCCCAGCTAACATCAAAAGGGCGTGCCTATACCAGGGAAAGATGAAATCCAGAGTAGCCAAAGTGAGCCGAAGGAGTTCTGCTTTTAGCTCAGTATGAGGTACTTGTGTTTAAAACCACACACATACAAGTGGCAGCCTCAGAACAGCAAGAAGCGACATTTTGCACAAGAGTTTCCCTTTATAAAATCAAATCCTCATGATAGGCACAAAATCTATAACAAGGATAAGAAAACTCTTTCTCAGTGGCCCTGGGACATGATGAGGAAACTTGTGTGAGCCTTAGATAGAATAAAAATAAGTAGAAGCTCCTGAAGAAATTAAAATCGCACGCCTGTGGCATGCACAAGTTTGGGTACATGGTAGTTCATTGTGTGCAGACAGTGTGAAGCCCAAGCTGTGATAGTAACACCAGAACTAGTCCAGGGCATTGTTACTGGAGTTTTGAGCTGAGTTGATGTCTGTGTGGTCTGCACTGTGGAGGATCCTTCCCAATAAGATTTGTGGGGAGGCCTACAGAAAAGAACTCAGTCAAACCAGTTTATTAGGTGTCAAGCATAATACATTCTTAAGCAAAGCAGAGAGTACATTCCCAAGACAGACCTGGTGGGCAGCTTGGGGAAAGGGTGAGTGCCCCAAGGATGGGTTGAGTTCTCTTTGTTTCCCTACATTTTGGGGCTGGAGGTGTGTGGCTGTGGCTTCTGATCAGTCATAAGACTCCACCTCTCCCTCGGGAGCAGCAAGTTTTGAATTTATATGACTTTGGGCAGAACCAAGAGATGGTGGCAGTCCACTGAGAGGTCAAAACTGTAATTCAAATGTTTGCACATGAAGCCTAGCTGGGTTATATGGGGTGAAGGAGGTCAGTCTGGGGCTTGAGCTCCCTAGGTGTGCATGCCTGGTATCAGATTCTTAAGAGTGTGCCGGTGGAGCACTGAAAGGGGCTGATGAGCCCTTCTCTGGAATTTGTGAGACCTCAGGCTCACGAAGCTTAGACCACCTCCTGTTGCAGGGTTTCCTGTGTGGGCTTCTTTACTTTTTTTCCAGCTCAAGCTCATGTCTAAGTGCCTCGTCTGTCAGTATCTGCAAAGCACAATAAAATGAACCACAGTAAAATGAAGTATTCTTGAACTCTGAAAACAGACTCCAGGACAGAAGAGGCAGGGTGAGGGGTCCCAGCACCGGCACGCTGGGGAACCTGAGGTGGAAGAATCTTGAACCATGAATGTTGTAAAGAATCTTAGCCCACCCGGTGCAGGTCCTCTTAAGATGCTCCTCAGGAAATCCTTTTTAATGTTTTTGGGGTATCCTAACTGTGATGCTTGTACTTGTCATTTTGTAAGACGTAACAGTGTAAAAGCAAATTAAAACCACCTGTGGTGTTTCCACAGGGATACAGCCACTGCTAAGGCAAAGACTGTGCTGGAGGGCGGAACCTCACAGCCTCCCTCAGGCTGATCAAGAACTTGGTCCCTGAGCTGCATCCCACCATCTTCCTTTGCAGTTTTAATAGGTCGGAGTTGTAACACAACTCACACACAATAAAGTTACACACAAGAGTTGTAACTTTATTTGTGCTGCGCTGTAAAAACAGTATAAAAGGCTCACTATCCGCTCAACTTTATCTTCATGGGAACAGAAAGGTCAGGGAAGCTGGTTGGGGAAGGTATTGAAGTGAGCTTCTGCGACCTGGACCTTAATTTTCTGCAGAGAGAGAAAGCCTGGCAAAAGAACAACCCACCCACCAGCTCGAGCAGGGGAGCAGACCTGGCCAATAGCGACGGTAATTTGAGAGAGAGAGAGAGAGAGAGAGAGAGAGAGAGAGAGAGAGAGAGAGAGAGAGAGAGAGAGAGAGAGAAGAGAATGGGGAATGTGTGGCGCCCAGAGGTCGCTGTCCTCTGAGGGGAGGAGCATGCAAGGTTCCAGTCTTGCGCGACATGGGGCGCTGGCTGGTTCTGCTGCTGTACGGGCTCGCGCAGATTTGGGGAAGCGCTGAGGGTGAGTGGAAGCAGGGCACCCGGGTACCCGCCCAAGAGAAAGAGGGGACTGGGTCGAGGGAGTCACGCTTGTGGGAGAGTGGAGACAGGACTCATCCGGGCTACGCGGTGCGCGCAGACACACCAGAGAACACTCTGCACCGGCACGCTTCTTAAGGGGCTCATGTACTGCGTTTTACATTTCTCTTCCTTATCTTGTCCGCACTCCTGGCCACTGGCTCTTTGTCTCTCAGGGGCATCAAGGAATTTCCCCTTCCGCTGCCTCCAAATCTCCTCCTTCGCCAACAGCAGTTGGGTGCGCACGGATGGCCTGGCAAGGCTGGGGGAGCTGCAGACGCACGCTTGGAGGAATGGCTCGGATTCGATCCACTTTCTGAAGTCCTGGTCCCAGGGCAGCTTCAGCCCCAAGCAGTGGGAGGAATTGCAGCAAGTGTTTGGGGTTTATCGCCGCAGCTTCACCAGGGATATACAGGAATTTGCCATCATGCTGCGCAAAGCCTGTGAGTTGAGAGATGGGATGCTGGGCAGGCATCCGGGGGGAGAGAGGACACAGAAACCCGTCTGCACAACTGAGGCCTCCCCCCGATGAGAGTCTGCTTTCGACACCTCCTCGGACTTCCACTTCTCCTTGGAGAGATCCGGTCTCTGAGTCCTGAATGTACTCAGTGTTCCTGCTGGTTGCAAACTGCCCACCCTTTTTTTGCTCAAGACTGGCTCCCCATTATCGCCCTCACAAGCAGTTGCTTCTCTTTTATCCCTTGTGCTCTCTTACATCGCTCAGACACCTGCTCATTCCTCTCCACAGATCCCTTTGAGCTCCAGCTGTCTGCAGGCTGCGAGGCGTACTCTGGAAATGCCTCGGAACGCTTTTTACATGTAGCATTTCAAGGAACACACGTCCTGAGTTTCCTGGGAACTTCCTGGGAACCAGCTCCGGGTGCACCTTCTTGGATGAATCGGGCCATCGAAGAGCTGAACAAAGACCAAGGAACAAGGCAAATGGTGCAGTGGCTCCTCAATGACACTTGTCCCCAGATTGCCAGTGGCCTTATCGAGGCAGGGAAGTCAGAACTGGAGCAACAAGGTCAGTCTTGCAGGCCTCACGCTTTGCTGTCTACCTGGGCTTCCTCTGGGCTTTTCCACCCAAGGGGCTATTTATTCATTTCACCACCAGTCATTGACTGTTACCTCTTGTACTCCGTGCATTAAATAAATACAGAGTCTGAATTGAGTCAGGCAGTGTTTGCAACACACTGTGTGCAGTGACAGAGCCCGGGGTGTCAGAGAGTACAGGGGCGGGATGGCATAGCCCACTGGGATCAGGCAAGGGAAGGAGTAACAGAGAAGGCTGACCTGGAGAAGGTGACACAAAGGATTCAAAGCTACCTAGAGACTTTTTCTCTAGAAGTAGACCTGTATGAAGTGGGAACCTGATAGAACTGGAGCATCTAATGCACAGTACTCACTTTAAGATCTCTCATTCCTTTGTTGGATACAGTGAAGCCCAAGGCCTGGCTGTCCCAGGGGCCAAGCCCTGGGCCTGGCCGTCTGCAACTGGAGTGCCACGTGTCTGGCTTCTACCCGAAGCCCGTGTGGGCGATGTGGATGTGGGGTGAGCAGGAGCAGCCAGAAACTCAGACAGGGGACGTCCTGCCCAATGCTGATGAGACATGGTACCTCCGAGTGACTCTGGATGTGGCAGCTTCGGAGGCCGCTGGGCTGTCTTGCCGAGTGAAGCACAGCAGTCTGGGAGGGCAGGACATCATCCTCCACTGGGGTGAGGAAGGACTGGGGCCTGGGCTGGAAAGGAGAGTATTGGTCCTCAAGTGCAGGGAGTTGGACTGGGGAAGAATGGAGTTGACACACCTAGTTTCAGAGATGGGGCCCTTAATTATGGCTAGAAGGAGGAGACTCCAGATACATTCAGGAAGGAAACAGACCTGACACTCCCAAAAGATTGAGAGATAAACTGTTCTGTACACAAGAGGAAAGGAGACCAAACACTTAGAGATCCGGAAGTGGGTGGCAAATAGAGCCCCAGGAAGATTCAAACTTCAGCAGAGAGAGGACCAGGGACTTGAGAAAGGCAGGTCCATACAGATAGGTGTATGCAGTTTAGTGCCTCCTGTGTGGGACTTGGCCAGGCTGCTGCCAGTATTTCATGTAACCATTGGCAGTCTCTTTTGAAGCAAATGCAGTTATTCTTGTTTACAGATGAAGAAACTGAAGCTAAGTTAGGTGCCGAGAGCCATATGGAAAGTGAAAGAGCCGGATAGAGACTCAGCTGGGCCCAGCTATCCGGCTTCACCTCTGTGCTACACTACCCTGTGCTGGGGTGCACTCAAGTAGGGATGGCCAGACCCTGAGAAAAGATGGGAATCTACACGTATGAAGAGCAGAAGAGGATGCTTTAAATGGGGGAGGAAATACGAAGCCTTGGTCTTCCTTGCCCTTGTTTAGAGCAAGGACTTATACAGGGAGGGGTCATGTGCTGAGAGCCATTCCATGTCCCCTCCAAAACAGATGGGAGCCGCTCCTCCACCACTGTCTGGATAGTACTGGGGTGTCTTCTCATCGTAGTACTCATTGGAGGCTTAATCTGTAAGAAGAGGCGCTGGTAAGTCTCCCCTTTCCCATCTGCCCCTTGCCTCAGTCTATCTGCCCTCCATTCCCTGCTTCCATTTTTCTAATGCCGTCACCTTTCTGTTCTCTCACAGCTCCTATCAAGACATCTTGTGAGGAGCTAAGATTTGGAATCAGCCTAGGTGCCTGTGGGATGATGAATGGATAAAGAAAATATATAAACACCATGGAGTATTATTCAGCCATAAGGGTGAATGAAATCATGTCATCTGCCAAAAAATGGATTGAACAACAGGAGATCCTGTTAAATGAAAGAAGGCAGACGCAGAAAGATAAGGATTACAGAATGCCCATCCCAGACCTTGTCATTGTCTGGGATGCTTATATTTGTAATCCCAGGGAAAGTAATTGGAATTCCAATAAATTAATTCCAGTTAATTTCTCCCACTTGCAATGCAATGAATGATGAGAATAAAGACACTAGGCATATGTGTAGTTGGGGAGCCGAGGAGTCTTAAGTTGCGCTAGAGTCATGCCTGACCAGAACAAAGACCTCAACCCAGACCGAGCCCAGGTTTTATGAATTTGTGAGTAGGGGAGTGGCTCGCAAGGGTGAGTGACTGTGAGAGTGGTGCAAAGGACTGGAATGCTGTGTGAGCTGGGCTGTGTAGGAGATCTGAAATATGGAGGGAGAGAGTGGGAGAGACGGGCGGAGATGGGGAGAGGAACAGAGAGAGAGAGAGATGCAGAAAGAGCAATCTGCATATCACAGTTTGGGGCAGTATCTAGTGTTTCAGAGTCAGTGCTTCAGCGCTCATGTGTAATTTTGAAGCCCTGAGAAGTCATTGCTCCTCTCCCCTCCCCTCCCCTCCCCTCC